>JAQQSU010014801.1:0-11328 GCA_028627135.1 Pseudochirops cupreus | reverse complement strand
CTGGGAATCTGTCACTCTCTGTCCCCCAATGGGTTCTGTCACTCTTAAATCCGCTCAAATTTACTTTTTAGTTCCCAAGGACGAAATTCTTGGGGAGCTTGGACAAGTCACTGGTTACTCTCCGCCATCTTAGCTCCGCCCCCGAAAAAGTAGTTGTAAACTAAGTAATTTAGTTCTAAACAATGAGTAGGTCAAACCAGAAATTATAGACACAATCAGTAACTTAATTCAAGGGAATGAAAATAATAAGACATCATACCAAAACTTGTGGGATGCAGCAAAGGCATTTCTTAGGGGAAGTTTTATATTCCAGAATGCATATATGAATGTTAGAGAAAATGGAGGTCAATGGATAGGACATACAATTGAAAAAGATAGAAAAAGAACAAATTGAAAATCCCCAATTAAATACTCTATTAGAAATAGTGAAAACCAAAGGAGAGATTAATTAAATTGACATTAAAAAAAACTATTCAACTTTTAAACAAAATTAAGAGCTGGTCTTATGAAAAAACCAATAAAATTGATAGACCATTAGTCAACAAGAAAATCAAATTGAGAATATCAAAAATGAAAAGGGCAAATGTACCTACAATGAAGAGTCAATTAAAACAATAATTAGGAAAGATTTTGCCCAATTGTGTGCACATACATTTAACAATCTTAGTGAAATGCATGAATATTTACAAAAATATAAGTTGCCCAGATTAACTGAAGGGGAAGTAAATTACTTAATCATCCCTATCTCAGGAAAAGAAATTGAACAAGCTGTCAGGGAACTCCCTAAGAAATAATCTCCAGGGTCAGAGGGATTCACTAGTGAACTCTATCAAACATTTAAAGATAATTTGATCCCAATACTCTATAAACATTTTGGGGAAATTGGTGAGGAAGGAGTCCTACCAAACTCTTTTTATGACACAAATATGGTACTGATACCTAAGTCAGGGAGAGACAAAATGGAGAAAGAAAATTATAGACCAATCTCTCTCATGATTATAGATGCAAAAATTTTAAATAAAATATTAGTAAAAAGACTACAGTAACTTATTGCAAGAATAATACATTTTGATCGGGTTGGATTTATTCCAGGAATGCAAAGGTGATTCAATATTAGGAAAACCATCAGTATCATTGATCATATCAACAATAAAACTAGCAGAAACCATATGATTATCTCAATTGATGCAGAAAAAGCTTTTGACAAAATACAGCATCCATTCCTATTAAAAACACTAGAAATTATAGGAATAAATGGAGTTTTCCTTAGAAAAATAGGTAGCATCTACTTAAAGCCATCAGTAAGTATTATATGTAATGGAGATAAACTAGATGCATTACCAATAAGATTAGGGGTGAAACAAGGATTTTCACTATCACACCTCTTATTCAATCTGGTGCTAGAAATGCTAGCAGTAGCAATTAGAGAAAAACAAGAAATCAAAGGTATTAAATTAGGCAAAGAAGAGATGAAGCTATCACTTTTTGCAGATGATATGATGATATACTTGGAGAATCCTAGAAAATCAAGTAAAACACTTCTTGAGAAAATAAATAAATTTAGCAAAGTTGCAGGATATACAATAAGCCCACATAAGTTCTCAGCATTCATACATATTTCTAATGAAGTCCAACAGCAAGAGATAGTAAGACAAACCCCATTTAAAATTACTGTAGACATAATAAAATATCTGGGAATTTACCTGACAAAACAAAGCCAGTACCTATATGAACACAACTACAAAACACTTTTCACAGAAATAAAATCTGATCTAATTGGAAAAAAAAATCAATTGCCTGTGGCTGGTTCGAGCTAATAAAAATGACAATTTTACCTAAATTATATTACATATTTAGTTCCATACCAATCAATCTACCAAAAAAAATTTTTTTTGCATTGACTTGTTTATTTACTTTTAGTTTACAAGATTCAGTTCCACAATCCTTTGAGTTTCAAATTTTCTCCCCTCCCTTTCCCCCACCCCCACAGTGGCATGCAATCATGTACAGGATCTGCAAATACTTTCACATTGTACAAGAGTCTGGTTGTATAGAAGGGTTTTAACCAATGGCGTGAAAGTGGGAAAAAAAGAAACAAAACCAAACATAAAAAGAACAATATCATGTATTGCTTCAGTCTCCATTTAAACTCTAGTCTTTCTAGATCTTTCTCTGAATGTAGATATCTTGTTCCATCCTGAGACTTGTAGAGTTGTCTTACAGCTGTGCATTGCTGAAAAGAGTCCAGTTTATCAAGGTTGTTTATCACACATATGAAGTGTCTGTGATTGTGTACAATTTTTTTCCTGGTTCTGTTCTTCTCACTTAGCATCAATTTGTATAAGTCTCTCCAAGTAATTATGAAGTCCATCTCCTTCTCATTTCTTATAGCACAATAGTATTCCATTACATTCATATACCAAAACTTGTTCAGCCATTCCCAAATTGATGGACATCCCCTATATTTCCACTTTTTTGCTACTTCAAAGAGAGCTGCAATAAATATTTTTGTACATATGGGTCCTTTTGACACTTCTATGATCTCTCTGGGATACAACCCCAAAAGTGGTATTACTGGGTCAAAGGGTATGCAATTATTTATAGCCCTTTGGGCATAGTTCCAGATTGCCCTCCAGAATGGTTGTATCAGTTCACAGCTCCACCAACAATGCATCAGTGTTCCAATTTCTCCACATCCTCTCCAGCACTTGTCATTTTCCAGTTTTGCGATCTTAGCTAATCTGACTGGTGAGATGTAGTACCTCAAAGTTATTTTGATTTGCATTTCTTGAATTAATAGTGATTTAGAGCATTTTTCCATATGCTTAAAGATATCTTTAATTTCTGCCTCTGAAAATTGCCTGTTCATATCCTTCGACCATTTATCAATTGGGGAATGACTTGTATTCTTATAAATTTTGCTTAATTCCCTGTGTATTTTAGAAATGAGGTCTTTATCAGAGATGCTGGTTATAAATATTCTTTCCCAATTTCCCGCTTCCCTCTTAATCTTGGTTTCGTTGGCTTTGTATAGAAACTTTTCAATTTAATGTACTCAAGGTTATCCATTAAGCATTTTATAATGCTCTCCAACTCTTCTTTGGTCATAAAGTCTTTCCTACTCCATAAATCTGAGAGGTAAACTATTCCTTGCTTCCCCAGATTATTTACAGTATCAGCCTTTATACCTAGATTGTACACTCATTCAGACTTGATTTTGGTGTATGCCATTAGATGATGGTCTATGCCCAGTTTCTGCCATACTATATTCCAATTTTCCCAACAGTTTTTGTCAAATAGTGAGTTCTTAGCCTAGAAACTGGGGTCATTAGGCTTATCAAATAGTATATTACTAAAATCATTGACTACTGAGTCTTTTGTACCCAATCTATTCCATTGATCCACTACTCTATTCCGTAGCCAGTACAAAGCAGTTTTGATGATGGCTGCTTTATAAAAGCAGATTAAAATATGTTACAACTAGGCCACCTTCCCTAGCATTTCTTTTCATTAATTGCATTGATATTCTGGACTTTTTGTTCTTACAAATGAGTTTTGACACTATTTTTTCTAGTTCTATAAAGTAATTTTTTGGTCTATTGATTTGTATGGCACTATACATGCAATTTAATTTGGGTAAAATTGTCATTTTTATTATATTAACTCGACTCAGCAACAAGCAATTGATGTCCCCTCCGTTTACCTCCTCTTTCCCCTTGTTACCCTTTCCTTCCCTATACCCCTCCCCCCTTATCTCTCCTACTGCCTGTAGGGCACAATAGATTTTTATTGTTAACAGAGTATATTATTTCCTCCTTGAACCCAAACTAATGCTAGTAAATTACATACATTGCTCCTTTCCCTCCCTCTTTTCCCTCTATTGTTATGAGTTTTTGTGTCTTTTCATGTTAGAATCTAAACTTAGCCATTTGTATCGATCCCTCTTTAAATCAGAACCAATGAAAGTAATGAACATATGATGCTCATCTCCTTCCTTCCAACCCCTCCACTTTAATATGTTTTCATGCCTCTTCTTGTGGCATAATTTACCATCTTCTGTGTCTATCTTTCTTTTCCTCCCGTTACAATCCCTTCCTTCCCCTTCATAGGCTTTTTTTTTTTAATCTTCAGATTAGTTCACTTATACCCACATCCTCTTTCTATGTACATCCCTTTTAAGTGTCACAATATTCATACAAATTTCGGTATTGACAGGTATTTGCTTCTCATAAGGGAATGTAAACAGTTAGCTCTTTTTGAGTCCCAAGTTATGTGCATGTTTGAACATCTGTGGGTGTATGTGTCTGTGTGAGGATATGTTTTCCTTGTTTACCTTTTCATGTCTTTCTTGGGTCTTGTAAGTGGAGATCTAATTTTTCATTGAGCTTGGGCTTTCTCATAAGTAAAGTCTGGAAGTCCTTCATTTCATTAAATGACCATCACCTTGCCTGAAAGAATATGCTCAATCTTGCTGGGTAATTGATCCTTGGTTGCAGTCCTAGCTCTTTTTCTTTACAAAATATCGCATTCCAATCCCTCTGATCTTTTAATGCAGCAACTGCTAAATCCTGTGTAATTCTGACTATAGTTCCACGATATTTGAATTGTTTCTTTTTGGCTGCACTCAGTATTTTCTCCTTGACCTTGTAGCTCTGGAATTTGGCTACTATATTTCTTGGAGTTTTCAATTTGGGATCTCTTTGAGGAGGAGATTGGTGAATTCTTTCAATCACTATTTCCCCTTCTGATTCTAAGACTTCAGGACAGTTTTCTTTGACAATATCTTGGAGGTTGCTGTCCAGGCTAATTTTTTCATCAAAGCTTTCTGGTAGGCTGATAATTCTTAGGTTATCTCTCCTGAATCTGTTTTCCAGGTCAGTTGTTTTTCCGGTGAGATATTTTGCACTTTTTTCTCATTTTTCAATCTTTATGTTTTGCTTGACTGACTCTTGTTGCATCATAGAATCCTTGGCTTCAATTTATTGATTCTAATTTTTAGTGAATTATTTTCCTCAATTAGTTTTTGGAGCTCCTTTTCCATATGTTCAGTTATCATTTTTAGGGAAGTATTTTCTCTGGTTAGATTTTGGACCTCTTGTCCGAATTCTCCAATTTTATTTTTTAAAGCTTTGTTTTCTTCAGTGAGATTTTTTTTTCCAATTTGGTAACTGTAGTTTTAAATTTATCTCCTACCTCTCTAATTTCATTTTAAAAATCCCTCTTGAGATTCTCTAAGAATGGTTTTTGGGCTTGAGACCAATTCACACTTCCTTCTGTGGTCTCCAGTGTGTGTCTAGAGTCAGTGTTGCCTTCTGAGTTTGGTTGTTCTTGCTTACTATGAAAGAGTTTGATGGTCCTAGCTTTTGCAGTTTCCTTCTTTCCCATTGTGGTTGCCTATGTCCTAGATTTTTAGAGTGGATATCTGCTTCTGGGGTGCAGAATTATTGAGCTTCTCAGGCTGGGAGGTAGGGGGTTGGTTGTTAACATTGTAAGCTGTAGCCTCTGAGTGTGCAGACTGAGGCCAAGGCCCGGACTCCTAATGTTTCCCCTGAGTTATCCTGAGACTTACATAGTAATCTATGGGCACAGGGTGGTCTAGCTCCTTCAGGTTTCCAACTCTGAGTCCCTGGGCTACAGCTCAGGCTCACTGTAGCAGAAGGCCAGCAGAAAGACAGGGCTGTAGTGTACTGATTGGCCAGGTGGTGCTAAAGCACAACTGAGCTTTGGTTGCTAGGCCTAGCTGGCTCCACCCTCCAGGGCTTAGACTCCTGACTATCTCTGTCTTCCTTCAGTGACAGCAAAGCCTTAGGCTGTTTCCACTAATTCAAAATTTTACTCTGGGTGGGGCATTTAACTCCAGACTTTTCTGGGTCAGGGAGGGGAGATCAGAGCAACTAAATTTTATTCCTCCATCTTGACTCCTGGAAGTTTGGGTATGTAATTTTAAATATTTAGGCTGTGGGCTGTTAGCCCAAGGAAAAGCTGCTGACCCTGCTGTGGACCCCAAGTTTTTTCCTACACAGTTCCTACCAGATCCTCTGTCCTGTGTGAGACAGCTGCAAACACCTCTGGCTGGGTGACTCTGCGGCCTGGCTGGGGCTTCTTCTCAGTCTGCCTTACTCTGCTCTCAGATCCTCTCTCGTGCAGCTCCTGTGTGCTCTGCGTTCTCCCTGCCCCGACCTGAGTAGGCACTCTCCTGGGCTGGGAATGTGCCACGCTATGTTTCCCAATGAGTTCTGTCACTCTTAAATCCAGTTAAATTCACTTTTTAACTCTTAGGGGCAGAATTCTATTAGGAGCTTGGATAGGCTACTACTTCCTTTCCACCATCTTAGCTCCACCCTAAGCCCAAAAAATTTCTTTATAGAGCTAGAAAAAATGGTCATAAAATTCATTTGGAAGAACAAATAGTCCAGAATATCAAGGCAAATAATGTAAAGAAATGCTAGGGAAGGTGGCCTAGGCATACCAGATTTTAATCTGTACTATAAAGCAGCAGTCATCAAAACTACTTGGTATTGTCTGAGGAATAGAGTAGTGGACATCAATCAGTAGACTGGGTACAAAACATTCAGTAGTCAACAATTATAGTAATGTACTGTTTGATAAATGCAACAACAATCAATTTAGCAGATGCTTAGCCCTTAGTAACTTAGGGCTAAGTAAGGAAAGTGTTAACTCTGTCTCCTGTTGAGAGGGCATGAACTCCCCTGTTGATGTGGCAGAAGGGGATTGGCTGAGACAGGAGGCCAGTGTGTCTACGTAAGAAGAATTCTGGAGACAGAGAGTGAGAATTGGGTATGTTCCTCCTGGTGGCTCCTGTTGGGGGAAGCAGGATTGTCCCAGAATCTGGGAGCTGGGCTGCTGGACTGAAGAAATTAGTTGGAGTTTTCTTGAGAGAGAAAGAGGGAGGGAGAGGGAGAGGGAGAGAGAGAAAGAGGGAGAGAGAGAGAAAGAGAAAGAGAAAGAGAGAGAGAGTGAAAGAGAGAGGGAGAGAGAGAGAGAGAGAGAGAGAGAGAGAGAGAGAGAGAGAGAGAGAGAGTGTTTCTCTCCCAGCATCTGGAAGCTGACTGAGAATTGGGATAGAGTTTTCCTGAGACCAGAATCTGGTGAAGGCCACCTGGAAGGCTAAGAGGGCTTGCTTGGAAGGCCTCCTGGGAGGCTAAGAGAGATTGCCTGGAAGGTCTCCTGGAAGGTCAAGATTCTCCTGGGTGCTAGGGCCAGCTGAACTGCTGGAAGACTGAAAAAACATGACCAGGATAAGCCTTTGTTGGTTTGTGGCTTGACTGATCCTTGATTTCCTGGCAACAGAAATGGTGAAGGGTTTGAGATGTGCCAGGCCTTTTGAACTTCAGTGTGAACCAGGGATTGCCTGGAGGACTGGACAAGGACCTGGGAGTTGACTACTTCTGAATCCAGGTGACTGGCAGATTCAGGTGGGAGCTGGGACCATGGAAGGGGATCCAGGGAATCAGAGACCACCCTGAGTCAAAATGAAGAAAAGGCCTTCCTTTGTATGAAATTGAGGTTTGCTGGACTCCGTGGGGTGGAGGGTTTGTGTGGTTTTCTAATGACTGTATTTAGTGAGTGATTGCTAGATGAGGATTGATTAAGGTATTGATTTGCCCCATGAGTGGAAGCTGTTCACAGTAACATTCTTTTGGGAATCTGCTGATGCATGATGTTACAATAAACACAAAGATCCCATTTTTGGGGATAAGAACTCATTATTTGACAAAAACTGCTGGGAAAAGTGGAATATAGTATGGTAGAAACTGGGCATAGACCATCACATAATGCCATACACCAAAATCAAGTCTAAATGGGTACATGATCTAGGTATAAAGACTGATACTGTAAGTAATCTGGGAAAGCAAGGAATAGTTTACCTCTCAGATTTATGGAGTAGGTAAGACTTTATGACCAAAGAAGAGTTAGAGAGCATTATAAATTTCATAATGGTTAACCTTGATTACATGAAATTGAGAAGTTTCTGTACAAACAAAGCCAATGTAAACAAGATTAAGAGGGTAGTGGAAAATTGGGAAGGAATTTTTACAGTGTGTTTGATAAAGGCCTCATTTCTAAAATATACAGGGAATTAAGGCAAACCTATAAGAATACAAGTCATTCCCCAATTGATAAATGGCCAAAGGATATGAACAGGCAATTTTCAGAGGAAGAACTTAAAGATATCCAAAAGCATATGAAAAAATACTCTAAATCACTATTGATTCAAGAAATGCAAATAAAACAACTTTGAGGTACCACATTTCACCAATAAGATTGGCTAAGATGACAAAAAAGTAAAATGAGAAATGCTGGATTGGTTGTGGAAAAATTGGAACACTAATGCATTGCTGGTAAAGCTGTGAGCTGATTCAACCATCGTGGAGAGCAATCTGGAACTATTGAACAATTGCAAACCTTTTGACCTAGTAATACCACTTCTGGGGTTGTATCCCAAAGAGACCATAGACGTGGGAGGAAGATCCATATGTACAAAAATATTTATAGCAGCTTTCTTTGTGGTGGCAAAAACTGGAAATGAAAGGGATGCCCATCAATTGGGGAATGGCTAAACAAGTTGTGATATATGAATATAATGGAATACTATTGTGCTATAAGAAATGTGGAAGCAATGGATTTCATATTTTCCTGCAGAGGGGTATAAACCTGATGCTAAGTGAGAAGAGCAGAACCAGGAAAAATTTATACACAATCACAGACTCAGACTATGTGTGATGACCAACTCTGATAAACTGGACTCTTCTCAGGAACACACAGTTATGAGACAACTCTACAAGTCTCAGATTGGAAGGAGATATCTACATTCCAAGAAAGATCTAGAAAGAACAGGTTTTAAATGGAGACTGAAGCAATCTACACAATATTGTTCTTTTCCATGTTTGGTTGTGTTTCTTCTTTCCCAGTATTCACTCCATTGGTTACCCTTCTATACAACCAGAGTAATGTACAATGTGAAAGTATTTGCAGAACCTATACTTGATTGCATGCCACCATGGGTGGGGGGGGGGGAAGAGAGAGGGAAGAAAATCTGAAACTCAAGGGATTATGGAATTGAATCTTGTAAGCTAAAAGTAAATAAACAAATCAATTTAAAAAAAAGAGCTCCAGAGGACAAACAATCAGAATCAAGAATTTTTACTCCTGGTGGAGGAATCAGAATTGTTCCAGCATCTGGGAGCTGGACTGCTGCTGGACTGAGAACTAAGTTAGAGTTTTCTATGTGACCAGAATCTGGTTAAGGCCAAAGTGGCTGCTGCCTCTTGGAAGGATGAAGTGGCTGTTGCCTCCTGGAAGGTCCAAGAGGCTGCTGCTGACTGGAAGGCTGAGATTTCTTCTGGGCCCCAGGGCCAGTTGAACTGCTGGAGGACTGAAGAAGCATGATAAGGCTTTGTTTGTGGCTTGGTTTATCCTTGCCTTCCCTGAAACAGAAGTTATGAAGGTTTTGAGATGTGTTGGACTCTGTGAACTTCATTGTGTAATAAGAACTACCAGAGGACTGGATAAGAACCTGGGAGGTGTCTGCCTCTGAATCCAGGTGATGGTTTGGTGGATTCAGGTAGGAGCTGGGACCATGGAAGGGGATCCAGGGAATCTGAGAGACCATCCTTTGTCAAGATGAAGAAAAGCCTCATCTTGTATATTGAATATATGATGACATTGAAATTTGCTATATACTTGGATGAAATTGAAGTATACTAGACACCAAGGGGTGGAGGGCTTGTGTGATTTTCTAATGATGTATTTAGTGATTAACGATACTTAGCAATTGTGAATCTGGCTAAGTGACTGATTAAGTTCACTTATGATTGCCCCATGAGTGGAAGATTGACTTGTATTGTGAAATGATCGAATGATTAAGTAAGGAGGGTTTCACCTTTAGGGAAACCAGATGTTTATTGTTTTGTTCTTTGTTCTAAATACTGTGGACCCTTTGGTGAAAACTATGTGACCATTCTAATGTTAAGCTGTTGTGAACATTACATTGTGATTTTCTGTGATAAGATGTAATGTTGTGAATATTATATTGTGAGTTGTTGTGAATGTTTGCATTAATTTGTTTTGGAATAAATGGAGTGTTCACTAACTGTGTAATCAGAAGCTTAAAAGCCGTTCACAGTAGCGTTCTTTTGGAAAGCTGCTCATACATGGCATTACAGCTGGTCAAAGGAAGAGTGATTACCCTCTGTATGGTCACTTGGTCTCCCTATGATCAACAGGCCAGGAACTCCAGATGCAGCCATTTGGCAATAGCTGCAGCTGAGGCACCTCTACCATCTCCTGCCCCAGGGGCAGTGGCTGGCCCACACTCTTCCATCACCTACTTCCAATAGAGTTCCCCACTAACATTTTACTTTCTCTTTGCTGTTTCTGGGTTTACTTTCTCTTTGCTGTTTCTGGAAACCACTGTAGCTGCTGGTGATTTACCATCCTGAATTCTGCTCTGGCTAGTCTGGTGCAATAGATCCTTTCTGTCTGCCTTCCAGGATGTCTTCAGAAGGAGAGTTGTTTCTCTCTGTCACTTTGTTTTTTTCTGTAGATCTTAAATTTGTTTAGAGTGATATTTTACAGGTATTGCAGGTGGTTGTGAGTGGAGCTCACAGAATTTCCTGCTTCTACTCCTCTAGGAAATCTACTCTTTATTAGATAATGTAACAACATTTTAAAAGTACCATAATACTATAGAATGTTGGAGCTGGAAGGAAACTCAGAGATCATTTAAATCATCCTCTCATTTTACAAGTGAAGAAGGGGAAGTGACTTGCTCCAAGTCAGGCTGTTTGTAAATGGCAGAACTTGAACTTACATTCAACTCTTTTCACTCTTAAGGCTGCAATATGCAATGCCAATTATAACTTCTAAGGGCAATTTGGAATGGCTTTTTGGCCCAGATATTTTATTTTCTCAATTTAAAATTAAATTATGTGAATTCCCATGAAGAATAGTTTTAAGCAAGTTCTAACTGCTAGCATTGTTGTTGAACATGATCATTTGTTTTATATCCAACACAATACTGGCCGTCCATTTTCTTTACTTATAGATTCCACATTCTGGCTAAATATGCCCTGTTTAAATTTCCTGGTGACAGTTTCCTACTATTCTTCCTACAATCTTATTTTAATAAAATAATCAATCAACAATCATTTATTTGGGGAAGGAGATGGACTTCATAATTACCTGGAGAGGCATATATGGACTGATGCTAAGTGAGAAGAGCAGAACCAGGCAAAACCTGTACACAATCACAGACACAGCATACATATGATGACCAACCTTGATAAACTGGACTATCCTCAACAA
>JAQQSU010014800.1:0-11328 GCA_028627135.1 Pseudochirops cupreus | reverse complement strand
ATATATATGTACACACACATATATATGCCATTATTATTATTATTATTATTATTATTATTATTATTATTGACTACATCTAACTGGAACTTGAGATACACAGGCACTGTGGTTGGGAGATCCATCCTGCCCTACCGAAAAGTGACATAGGAGAGAATAGACTGGGGGAGGGGGGACACACTGGGATGGCTGTTTTGGGGTAGTGGGTGGGGGAAAGAGGGGGAGAAAATATGTAACTCAAAATCTTGTGGAAATGAATGATGCAAACTAAAATAAAATTTAAAAAAATATATCACCCAGACAAGAATCCAAATGAAAGAGAAAAGTTCAAGCAAATTTTTCAAGCTTACAAAGTGCTTTCTGATGCAAAGAAAACAGAATTATATGACAAAGGTGGAGAACAAGCCATTAAAGAGGGTGGTTCTGGTGGTGGCTTTGGTTCTCCAATGGATATCATTGATATGCTTTTTGGAGGAGGTGGAAGAATGCAAAGGGAACAGAGAGGTAAAAATGTCGTTCATTGGTTGTCAGTGACCTTAGAAGATTTATATAATGGTGCAACAAGAAATTTGGCTTTGCAAAAGAATGTAATTTGTGATCAAGGTAAAGGACAGGGTGGTAAGAAAGGAGCTGTAGAATGCTCTCCCAATTGCAGAGGTACTGGAATGCAAATAAGAATTCATCAGATAGGACCTGGAATAGTTCAGCAAATGCAATCAGTTTGCATGGAATGCCAAGGATATGGGGAACAAATCAGCCCTATAGATAGATGTAAAAGCTGTAATGGAAGGAAAATTGTTCAAGAGAAGAAGATTTTGAAGGTTCACACTGACAAGCGTACGAAAGATGGTCAGAACATTCCATGGTGAAGGTGACCAGGAGCCAGGACTTGAGCTAGAAGACATTATCATTGTTTTGGATCAGAAGGACAATGCTATATTTACACAACATGGTGAGGACATTTTCACATGTATGGATATCCAGTTGGTTGAAGCATTGTGTGGCTTTCAGAAACCAGTAACAACTCTTGATAAAAGAACTATAGTCCCTTTTTGACCTAGTCCCAGGCAGGATGGCTCCCGCAAAGAAGGGCGGAGAGAAGAAGAAGGGGCACTCGGCCATCAACGAGGTGGTGACGTGGGAGTACACCATCAACATCCACAAGCAGATCTATGGCGTAGGGTTCAAAAAGCGAGCTCCTCGTGCTCTAAAGGAAATCCGCAAATTTGTCATGAAACAAATGGGAACTCCAGATGTACGCATTGACACCAGACTCAACAAAGCTGTCTGGGTCAAAGGAATAAGGAATGTCCCATACCGTATCCAAGTGCGTCTGTCCAGGAAACGCAATGAGGATGAAGATTCACCAAACAAGCTGTATACGTTGGTTACTTATGTGCCTTTCACCACTTTCAAAAGTTTACAGACAGTCAATGTGGATGAAAACTAAATTGAATTTCATTTAAATAAAGTTATAAAATGTCAAAAAAAAAAAAGAACTATAGTCAATACTTCTCATCCTGGTCAGACTGTTAAACATGGAGATTTAAATGTGTGCTGAATGAAGGTATGCCTACCTTATGAGGAAAGAATTCTAATAACTGAATTCAAGGTAAACTTCCCAGAGAATGCTTTCTTTCATCAGATAAGCTATCTTTGTTGGAAAAATTACTGCCTGAAAGGAAGCAGAGGAGACTGAAGATACGGATCAAGTAGAACTGGTGGACTTTGACCCATCTCAAGAAAGAAGATGCCATTACAATGGAGAAGCTTATGAGGATGATGAGCATCATCCCAGAGGTGGGGTTCAGTGCCAAACTTCTTAATTGGGAGTTAGGAGGGGCGCCAATGAATACTCTTTATTGTAATGTTGGCTTTTATATGCAATAGTAAATGAGTGAAGGACCACAATCACCTTAACACACTCACTACTAGCTATTGTTTTTGTTGTAATATTCAACTACAGTTGTGTTTTAAAAAGTTAATAAAATCAGTAATATAAAATGCTGACTTTGCAATTTATGACGTTCAGTGTGTAAGATGGTTAATTATTTCCTTATCGTAAAAAAGCCCCTGAGCATTTTTTTCATGACTTGTACTTTTTGTTTCAATGTGTATATGCAGTAGCTTAGACTGAGGTCTGATTTTTGGTTAACTAAATGTACACAAGTATTTTTAATTGTTAAGCTCTGAAATTAAAATTTCGTACTGAATTAAAAAAAAAAAGAATCCTATGGACCTTAGTTTATTTTGCAATTTTTAGGTTAACTGCTGATATTCTTACTGTGTCCTGTCTGATCTTTGTTTGATAACCAATGGACTTGAAATAGCACTGGAGGAACCAAACTATGTCCATGTTGAAATTTTCATGACAAATGAAATTAGAAGACAAACAGTTGTAGCTAAATGTAAAAACAACTCAGTTTATTGGAGAGGTAAATAAATTGGTAAAATTAGTTTCATCACATTAGTTAACCATTTCAACTCTACTAACCCTAAATTGTTCCCTGCTATCAAAAACCATGTCCTTTTGCCACTCATTTCCTTTCAAAGCTCAGCCTTAAATTGCTTCCATCATCTGCCTTCTCACATGCCCCTGCACAAAGCTGTAAAAAGACGATAAACATGTATTAAATGTGGTCTAAATGCCAGGCACTGTGCCAAACACAAGGTATACAAAAAGAAGCAAAAAAGACAATCTCTGCACTTAAGGAATTTGTAATTATGGAGGAAACAACAAACAAATATGTACAAGTTAGCTATATACAAAATAAATGGGCAATAACAGAGGGAAGACACTAGAATTAAGAGGTGTTGGGAAAGGATTCCTACAGAACAGTGGTTCTCAACCTGTGGGTTGCAACCCCTTTGGGGGTCGAATGACCCTTTCACAGGGGTTACAGGGGTTGCCTAAGACCATTGGAAAATACATATTTCCGATGGTCTTAGGAACCAAGACACCGCTGCTCTACCCGTCTCCAGGCGGGTCCGCCCACATGCAGATATGCCCACATAAGAGTATTAAACTGTCATAGCATTAGGAAGGTTGAGAACCACTGCTATAGAAGATGGGATTTTACCTGGGATTCAAAGGAAGCCAAAAAAAACCCAAAAGACAGAGAAAAGGAGGGAGAACTTTATAGAAGGACAGACAGAGAAAATGCCAAGAGATGGAGTGCCTTGTTTATGGAACAGCCAGGAGGTCAGTGTCACTGGATCACAAAAGATGTGGTGGGAGTAAGGTATAAGAAGACTGGAAAGGTAAAAAGGAGCTAGGTTATGAAGGGTTTTTAAATGAAACACAAAGGATTTTCTATTTGAATCTGGAGGCAATGGGGAACCACTGCAATTTACTGAGTAGAATGGGTGATAATAGACTGATGCTTTAGGAAAATACTTTGGTAGATGAATAAAGGATGGATTGGAGTGTGGAGAGCCTTGAAGCAGGCATTCCCATCAATAGGTTATTGCAGTATTCCAGGTGTAAGGTAAGGAGGGCCTGCACCATAGTAATGGCAGTGTCAAAGGAGAGAAAGGGGCTTATTCAAGACACGTTAAAAAGAAAAAATCTTCAGGCCCTGGCAACAGAATGGATGTTGAGTGATAGAATTAATGAGGAGTTGAGTGTGAGCTCAAGAGACTAGAAGGATGGCATCACCCTCCACAGTAACAGAATGGACAGAGGATTAAGGGAGAAAGAAAATTACTTCAGTTTTGGCCATGTTGATTTTAAGATGTTTAGGGGACATCCAGTTTGGGACATCTAAAAAGTAGTTGGAGATGCCAAGACTGGAGGTCAGCAGAAAGGTTAGGACTTGATTGGCAGACTTAAGAACCATGAGCATATAAGTAACAATTAAATCCATGGGAGTTGAGAAGATCAGCAAGTGAAGTAGTATAGAAGAATAGGAGATAAGGGCCCAGGACAGAGCCATCTTATACATTTATGGTTAGAGGGACTAATTTAGATGAGGATCCAGCAAAGGAGACCAAGAAGGAGCAATCAGATGGGTAGGAGGAGAACCAAGAAAGTGTAATGTCCTAAACACCTAAAGAAAAGAAATCATTAGGAGAAGAAGGCAATCAACATATCAAAAGCTGTAAAGAGATCTAGGAAAATGAAGACTCAGAAAATGCCATTGGGAGGCAGAGCCAAGATGGCAGAGAAAAGGCAGCAACTCACCTTAGCTTTCCCCAAAACCCCTCTGAAGACCTTTAAGTAATGTCATAAAATAATTCCTGGAGTGGCAGAAACTACAAAAGGACAGCATGAAATAATTTTCTAGCCAAAGACAACTCAGAAGGTTGGCAGGAAAGGTCTGCTGCACCAGGGTTACAGTGGAGTATAATCCAGTGCAGGCCACACTAGCACAGCACAGGCCCCAGCAAACCAGGAGTAGACCTTGGGAGCCACTGAATCAGCAGCAGCTGCAACTATTTCCAGAGCTCTCAGGCAACAGACAGCAAGGGGGTGAAGAACTGATAAGAAGAATATTATAGATTATTACAGGGGTCCCTGCTGGCATGGGGACAAGACTCTGTTACTTTGCTCATACTCACATGTCACAGGCCTAGTGGCAGTCCCAGGGTGAGGAGAAGCAGGAGTATATCAGACCTTGCTGCCACAGAGGGTTAGGGAACTTTGTCATAGTCCAGGAGAGTGGCAAATGCACCTCTCCTTAGATCATACCAACATGCAAGAAATAAAAACCTAGAAGTATCTCTGAAAATAGCTGCATAAAAGCCCTGAAGCTTAGGACGGTGCATCCTCCATGCCGGAAACAGAGCCCCACTTTAACAAAGAGTTAAAAGGGAAGAAACAGACTGGAAAAATAAGCAAATAACAGAAAAAAATTCTAACCACAGAAAGTTGCTATGGGGTAATAAGGAAGATCAAAACACACACTCTGAAGAAGGTAATAAAAAGTCAAAGCTCCAACATCCAAAGCCTCCAAGAATAATATGAATTAGTCTCAGGTCATGGAAGAGCTCAAAAAGGATTCTGAAAATCAAGTAAGAGAAGTAGACGAAAAATTGGGAAGAGAAATGAGAATGATGAAAGAAAATCATGAAAAATTAGTCCACAGCTTGCTAAAGGAGACCCAAAAAAATACCGAAGAAAATAACAACTTAAAAAATAGACTAACCCAAATGGTAAAAGAGGTCCAAAAAGCCAATGAGGAGAAGGATGCCTTAAAAAAGTAGAAGTGACCAAACAGAAAAGAAGGTCCAAAAACTCACTGAAGAAAACAATTCCTTCAAAATTAGAATAGAGCAAATGGAAGATAACGATTCTATGAGAAATCACAAAATTATAAAACAGAACCAAAAGAATGAAAAAATAGAAGACAATGTGAATTATTTCATTGGAAAAACAACTGACCTGGAAAACAGATCAAGAAAGATAGTTTAAAAATTATTGGACTACCTGAAAAACATGATGAAAAAAGAGCCTAGACATCATCTTTCAAGAAATTATCAAGGAAAACTGCCCTGATATTCTAGAACCAGAAGGGAAAACAGAAATTGGAAGAATCTCCTGATCAACCCCTGAAAGAGATCACAAAAGGAAAATTCCCAGGAGCATTATAGCCAGGTCAAGGAGAAAATATCGCAAGCAATTGGGAAGAAACAATTCAAGTACTGTGGAAACACAATCAGGATAACACCAGATTTAGCACTTTTACATTAAGAGATCTGAGGGTTTGGAATACGATATTCTGGAGGTCAAAGGAGCTGGGATTAAAACCAAGAATCACCTACCCAACAAAACTGAGTATAATCAATGAGGGAGAAAATTGACATTGAATGATGTAGAGGAATTCAATGCATTCTTGAGAAAAAATGAGAGCTAAAGATAAAAACTGACTTTCAAATACAAGACTCAATAGAAGCATGAAAAGGTAAACAGGAGAGAGAAATCAAAAGAGACTTATTAACATTGAACTGTTTACATGCCTACATGGAAAGACAATATTTGTAACTCAAGAGACCTTTCTCGGTATTAGAGTAAGTGGAGTGAATACATATATAGAGATAGAGACAAGATAAAAACATATACATGTATGTATGTATATGGCACAGGGTGAGCTGAATATGAAGGGACGATATCTAAAAAATAAAATCAAGTGGTGAGAGGAATGTACTTGGAGAAGGAGAAAGGAAGAGATAGAATGGGGTAAATTATCTCACATAAAAGAGACAAGAAAAAGCTTTTACAGTGGAAGGGAAAAGGGGGGAGGTGAGAGGGAATGAGTGAACCTTACTCTCATTGGATTTGGCTTAAGGAGGGAATAACATACACACTCAATTGGATATGAAAATCTATCTTACCCTGCAGGAAAGTAGGGTAGAAGGGGATGAGATGGGGCAAGTAATAGAAGAAAGAGCAGATTGGGGGAGAGGGTAATTGGAAGCAAACCCTTTTGATGAGGGACAGGGTCAAAGGAGAGAACAGAACAAACAGGTGGTAGGATAACATGGAAGGGAAATATAGTTAGTCTTTTACAATATGACTATTATGGAAATGTTTTGCATGACTACACATATATAACCTATATGGAACTGCTTGCCTTCTCAATGAGGATGGCTAGGGGAGGGAGGAAGGGAGAGAATTTGGAACTCAAAGTTTTAAAAAACAAATGTTAAAAATTCTTTTTATATGCAACCGGGATATAAGATACACAGGCAATAGGGTACAGAAATCTAGCTTACCCTACAGAAAAATAAAAGGGGAACAGGATAAGAAAAGGGGGTGAGTGATAGAAGGGAGGGAAGATTCAGAGAAGGAGTAATCAGAATACACATCATGGGGTAGGAGGAGGAAAGAGATGAGGTGAAAATTCAGAACTCAAAATCCTGTGGAAGCGAATGTTGAAAACTAAAATAAATATACTGGAAAAAAAAAAGAAGTCAATGCAAAACAATTTCCAGGAAGGAGGGCACAAGCAACTGGGGGAAACAAGATGTCATGTATGAAATTGCACTTGTGCTTAGCCTTGAAGGAAACTAAGGATTCTAAAAGAGTGAGAGCCTTTTAAGAATGTAGATGAGAGATGGAAAGTTGTATACATGGAAGGTGGTATACATGGAATAAAAGTAATCCAGTATGGCTGGAACCTAAAATCCATGAAAGAAAACAACTTGAAATAAGACTATTCATGTAAGCTGCAGCCAGGCTGAGAAGGCATTTATATACCAAAATAGGAAGTTAGTGTTTTATCCTAGAGGCAGAATGGAGTCACTGGAGTTTGAAGTGACATGGACAGACCTATGCTTTAGGAATATCACTTTGGCAGCTGTGAGGGGGATGAATTAAAAAGGGGAGAGACTCAAAACAGGGAGATCTATTAGGAGGCTAATGAACATAGACATAATCTAGGCAAGAAGTAATAAGGGTCTGAACTAGGATGGTAGCTGTAGAGAAAAGGGGACAGATGTAAGAGATGTTGCTGAGGCAGGATTAAAAAGACTTAGCAATTGACTGGATATGGAGGGCTGTGGGAGAGGGAAGGAGTTTATTCCTAGGTTATGAACCTGGGTGACTGAAAGAATGAGAATGTTCTCAACTTAAACAATAAAGTTTTGGTTTGGGGATTTGTTCGTTTTTTAAAAAGACAGTAAAGTTTTAAGGAAAAGATGATGTGTTCTATTTCACATGTTTAGTTTGAGATTCCTATGAGACATCCAGGTAAAGATGGCAAGAAGGCAATTGTAGATGACGGTCTAGCACACAAGAGACTGAGGCTGGATATACAGATGTAGGAATCATATGTATAGAAATAATAGCTGTATCTATGTTAGTGAGATCATAGAGAGAAGATGTAAAGAGAGAAAAAAGGGTCCACACCCACTGATGGTAGGAGGACAAGGTTGATGATATAGCAAAGGAGACTTATAATCCTGATAGACAGGAGAACCAGGAGGGATAGAAGAGTAAACAGAAAGAGAAGGAAGTCAATAACATCATATCCTGCAGAAAGATAAAGAAAGAGGTCTTTAAAAAGGAGAGCAATTTCAGAGTCAGATTGTAATCCATTAATAAATGAGTAAGCAGATAGAAAGTGGAGGTGACTTGACAACTTTTTCTTTTTTGCTACGAAAAGAAGAATTACAGGACAATAAACTGAGGAGACAGTAAAGTCAAGAGAAGTTATTATTTAAAGTATGTGCCTATTTACAGACAGCAGAAAATATGCTCATTGGAAATAAGTGAAGATTAGCATATGAGATGGTCACAGGTGATGAACAATTAGAATCAGAGAATTAGAGCTGTAAAAGTTCCTCAATATCATCTGACATAGGAGTTCTTACCCTGAGATTCATGGACCCATTCTAATACCCTCATTTTCTAAATGACAATACAGGATCAGGCAAAATGACTATCCCAAATTCAAAAAGGGTAATGATCTCTAAAGTGGATCATCTTCTGAGTCTATTAAATCCTAGAATCCTATTTTTTTAAACACAAAAATTCACTCTAATTTGTATTACAAAACAAAACCTCTCAGTATGTAAAGGTGCCTGTGCAACTCTCCAGAGACCTTTATAATCAGCCACTAACACATATTAATGATTTCTCAGTGAAATGTCAATGAATAAGAAAATTAAAGATCAAGCTTGCAGTTTTAATTTTCAGCTTTTAAAAATGAAAATTCACTAAAGCAGATTCTTTTGATTACCCTTTATGTGTTGCAGATAGGTCAAGATCCAATAATACACAAAAATCAGATCTCAAAAAAACAAAAAAAAATAGTACTCACAATGAATAAAATGCCTTGCTTCCAATTTCACCAGCCAATTAGAAATTACTTTCTAATCATAGCTCTATATTATCTCCACTACACAACACATATCCCACAAAATATTTACAATAATTACTGCTCTTGTGTTTAGTCATAACATAAGGTGTTGCCCTTACATATGAATGAGTTTGGTACTGAAATTGGAAGAAAAAGTACTTCTACAAACAGGAAAAAAATTAAATTACCTGGTTATGGATGGAAGGGATTACCTTTTCATAGACAGTGGTAAGAAGTTTGGTTGCAAAAGCAACAGAAAATGAACTATAAATGAACCTTATAAAAAGATATAGGAGAAGGCCTCTTTTATGTAAGTATAAAGAAACACAGCTGTCAGTAGCACAAACTGTTGAAAGCAGGCCTCTTTTGAGACTACAGAATGGATGGAGCTCTAAGACACTGGTCCCTTGGTTCATTTGTATGCAATTGTTTTAAGAGTTAAGATGGCAAAGCATAAAATGCAAAGCATACAAATGACTGGAGACAATGGATAATTAAATAAAAACTCTTGATTTCAAAATGCAGATTTGGCAAGTTTTACCTCACCAAAGGAGAATCACTGAGTAGCAGGAGGCTCTGATTTAAGATAAGGAAAGTTAGTGCATGAAGGTTGAAGACTCTGGCAAGTCAAGACTAAAGAAACAGCAGGGGGTAAAAAGGCCAGCTTTGAGTGTTTTAAAGAAGGGGCAATCGAAGACACAAGGTGGAATGCTGGACTTAAAGTAAGAAAGAACTGAGTTCAAATCTGTCCCCAGATATTTAGTAGTTGTGTAACCCAAGATAAGTCACTTACCCTCTGTCTACAAAAGAGGATAATAATAGCACCTCCTTCCCTGAGTTGTTGTGAGGATAAAATGAGATCTTTTTTTAAGCACTCTGCAAACCTTAAACCAGTATATAAATGCTATTTATTTCAGGGGTCAGCTTACAGATTCCCGATTACCTGAAAAAAGATTGAGGTCACTAGACAAGAGCTTTGATCTAAGTTATTTCTCTTAAGCAGTACCTATAGTTGGAGAGAGGTCAAGCAGAAATATGTGCAGCTTCCTTTGGTATGAGAAAAGCAGAGGAGTAAGACAAGCTTTGCAACTGGTTTGCTGTGAAGTGTTTGCTACAAGCTTCATGGTGAGTGACTAGCTGGGTAAGCTTGTCTGTATTGGCAAAAGAGTCAGATTGACCAGCCTGATGGTTCTGTCTTGAAGACACCTGCTAGAGATAAGGAGTGTTAACAATTCCTCAGTGCTGTTTAAAAAATGACTCTAAGTTGAAAGAACTTGTTCTAAAGAAGAGAAGGGGGGGGGGTGGAGTCAAAATGGCAGCATAGAAGCAGAAGAACTCTGCAGCTCCCCCCATAACCACCTGAAATACCTATAAAATATGACTCTAAACAAATTTTAGAGCTCCAGAACCCACAAAAGTACAGAGAAACAAAGCTCCCGCTGAAGGCAGCGACAGGAAAGGCTCACTGCAGCAGGCTGGATGACCAGACCAGTCACAGCTGCAGCCCCAGGGGGCCAGAACAAGCCACTGCTGGAGGACTTGAAGAGTGGACCACCAGCAGCTGTGGCAGTTTCCAGAATTATCAACCCATAAGGACCAAGGACAAAGTGAAAGGTCAGTGGAACTCAGCTAAATCTAGGGGAGAAAAGTGGGTCTGGCCGTCTGCCCCCAGGGCAAGAAAGCAGCTGAAGCAGCGGCCCGGCCCTGCAGCCACCTCCATGAGTCTACTTCAGAGCTCTCATAGCCTGCAGATTTCAGGGGGGCCAAGTGACCATTCAGAAGCTAAGCGCTCTTGCCTTAACCTGACTGGATCGGGATCCTGGTCTTGGGTGGTGGTCCTGAGGTGTGGGACCAGTGAGCCAAGGCTGTTGGGGGCTGCAGAGACGGCGGCCTCCTAATAGCTCTGGCAGCTATGAAAACCCCAGCAATTTGGGACAAAGCTCTCCCCACAGGAAACTACTGTGGCTCAAAAATCAAGTTAATTTACTGGCAACATGAGCAGGCAAAGGAAGCAAACCAAGCTCAGCAACCAAACTTTAGATCCCTTTTTTGGGGAACAAAAAGGATCAAAGCATGGAATGGGAGGAAGACAACACAGTCAGAACTCCCACACCAAAAGCTTCCAAGAAAAATGTAAACTTGTTACAGGCCACAGAGGAGCTTAAGAAGGATTTTGAAAACCAAATAAGAGAAGTAGAGGAAAAATTGGGAAGAGAAATGAGAATGATGCAAGAAAATCATGAAAAGCAATTAATGAAAAGAAATGCTAGGGAAGGTGGCCTAGCCATACCAGATTTTAATCTGTATTATAAAGCAGGAGTCATCAAAACCACTTGGTACTGGCTAAGGAATAGAGTAGTAGATCAATGGAATAGACTGGGTACAAAAGACTCAGTAGTCAACAATTATAGTAATATACTGTTCCCAAAGAACCCAGTTTCTGGGATAAGAACTCACTATTTGACAAAAACTGCTGGGAAAATTGGAATATAGCATGGCAGAAACTGGGCAAAGACCATCATCTAACACC
>JAQQSU010001480.1:0-14985 GCA_028627135.1 Pseudochirops cupreus | reverse complement strand
CTGACTTTAGTGGGAAGTATCTTTGTGTGCGTTTTGGAGTTCTAGGATTGGTTTAGAGTCCTATTTTATGGGTATTTTGGGGTGGCTATGTGAGAGCTGCGATATGTTACTGCTGCTACGCCGCCATCTTGGCTCCACCCCCCCAAGTGCTGAACTCTTAAGTATTTTATGAAATAATATTTGCACACAGGTGCATAATAAATGCTTATCTTATTCTTTTCTCTTGATGTGGCTGAGGTGGCGTGTAGGAGTACACTTGAGAAAGGAAGGAGAATGAAATGGGAGTTGAGGAAAATTTTAATCCTGTGAACTTCAGAGGAGCAGAGGTTGCTGAGTGATGGCAGTAAGTGGAGAGTCCAGTAGTATACTTGGGGGCAAGGAGTATTCTGATTTCCCCTCTAGCACTTGAGTGGGTTGGAGGTAGGGAGCATAGGGAGTGGTGTTGAGTGAAATGGGGGAGGATGTAGTACACTATGACCAGGGTTGCAGTGTATCTCAGCGAGGTTGAGTAGATGGAAGGAATATGATAAATAGTGGTCTAGAATGAAGGGAAATTTGTCTGCTGGGAAATGGCCTGCAGAGCATCCTTATCTTGGAGGAATCTTGTCATTCACATTCCACAGGAGAAGAAAAGGACGTAACTCTACTTGTCTGCCCAGAGCCACAGGCAAATGAAAGCTATTTACCAAATGTTGCACTTGAGAGCAGAACCGAAAGGGCAGATTTCCAGGTGAGTTCATTAGTCCTGCTGTTGGGTGTAACCCATTCAAAGATTGAGATCAAATCATGAGGCACCTAGATAGATTGGACGTGACTTGTTCACAAAATTCCAAAGAAATTCTCCTCACTCCCAAATGCTAGAGTTAATTTTAAGACAAATACAAGGAAATAGGTCTTCATACCACAGTGAACACAGAATATCCGTTATTCTGAGGCATTGTACAAGTCCAAACTATAACTGTTGAAGGGCTTATATAAATCCGTGGAGGGATGGTTTAGTTAGTGATATTCATCATTAAATCCTGTGCTGCATTTTGAGAATTTTGGGATGGGGAGGGAGTAACACAGAAATAAATGAAGTACACTTCTTGCTCTCAGAGCACTAACAAGGGAGCTGTCCTTTGGGGTAGGCTATGATAAATGGTAAATACCTATAGAGGTATAAAGATGGTTCTACGGGAGAGTTCTGAGAACCTCTCCCCAGAGATCAATTCTGTTGGCATCCAGAGGGGCTGGCTTTTGATCTGGACTTCAAGAATGAGTAGGTAGAGATAAAGATGGGGATGGTCTTGAGTGTAGGGAATGGTGTAGCCAGGCCTGTATGGAGATGTGAAAGCAGGAGGCACAATCTGTGGGAAGGGGAGTGCTTAATATGCTTCAGCGCGGAAAGGTAGGTTGGAACCAGATTGTGGGTGGTCTTGAATACCTGCTTACTTGGAGGAAATTAAGGGTGTTTGGATTTTAGGGTCGTAATTTTTAAATTTCTTGCATAACCATTGTATCTTGTATAAACCTATCCTTTCTTCTAAGAGCCATCCATGTGAAAAATAGTATTTTTTGGAAAAGGGGGGAAAAAGTCAGCACAACTGATCAATATATTGAGAAAATCCGAAAACATGCAATGTGTAATACCCGTGGACTTTTTACCTCCATGAAGGAGTAGGTTGAGGGGTAGGGATGTCTTCTAATATCTTTTTATTTGAGTCCCATTTGATTTTTATAGTTTTGTTCCATTTACTGTTAATTTTCTTGTGTATATTTCTTTCTTTTTGGGTTAGGGTTGTATTTACTGTGTGTTATTTTCTTGGCTCTGCTGATTGCCGTCTGTATCAGTTCATTTAGATCTTTTCATGGTTCTCTGAACTCATCACATGCATAATCTCTTACAGCACAGTAATATTCCATTATGTTCTTGTACCACAGTTTTATTTAGCCATACCCCAGTAGATGGGCAAATACTTTGTTTCCAGTTCTTAGCTGGGTCATATGTTAGAGCAGGAAGGGACCATAAAGGTCATCCAATTTTATAAAGGAAGAAACTGCCTTTAACTTTTTCATGCATGGAGGGTGTCCTTTGCTCTTCCTCAAAGCCTTCTTTGGTGGTGGTGGTGTCAGAGACAGCATGTCAGGCCTGGATGGAACATCGTTCTGAATAAGACAGCTCATGAGAAACAAGTTCAGCAACGAATTATTGTTGTGCGCCAGGGTACGTGGGTGGCTTTCCCATGAGATGGAGGCTCTGCGTGTCCAGCTTGTCACTGCCATTTTTTTTGGACTCCTCTGGTCCCAGGAGGTCATTCTTTGAAGCAGAGTGACAGGCTAAAGCCTACCTTTTCCATCTTCCACCTCAGGGCCCAGGGGCTGGGTGGGAATTGCTGATTTCTTAGTTCAGTGTGGGGCTTGGGGCTCAGCCTAATGACATGATGGGGGGTGGGTGGGGGTGGAGAGATGTCAGAAGCCTGAGTTCATCTTGGCTTATCATTTGTTGGATGATGGTTGCTAGGAGACAGATAACTTCATCTGTCTGCATAAAGAAGGATGGGCAGTTAAAGTGGGTGGAAGGAGAGGACCTTTACTTTTAAAGACCAGAAAAGAGTGCTTTGGACATAGAAGCTTCCAGGGGTCAGTGTAAATTTCTGTAGGGAGGTGCTTTTTCTTCTCACTTTGTTGTTCTCATTTAGTTGTTTTCAGTTGTATCTGATTCTTTGGGATTTTCTTGGCAAAGGTACTGGAGTAGTTTGCCATTTCCTTCTCTAGCTCATTTTACAGATGAGGAAACTGAGGCAAACAGGGTTAAGTGACTTGCCCAGGGTCACACATCTAGTAAGTATCTGAGGACGGATTTGATTGAGTCTTCCTGATTCCAGGGGCAACACTTCATCCATTGTACCACCTATTTACCCACAGTGTATAATTAAATTCAGTGGAGAGAAAAACTAACAGACCCATCCCCAACCAGAATGGGCTGCATCAGGATGTAATGTGTTTCTCATCATTGAGTCTACTTATCATGGGCTTTCTAGAAATGATTGTGATTTGGGTACATTGTTGGGCTAAATTTCTGAACTTTCTTCCAGTTCTGAAATTCTGATTCTGTAATTTGTGGTAGGTCAGGTCTTCCAAACTCTAGGCCCAGTACTCTATCCACTGTGCCACCTGCCTGCCCTTCTCCTCACTTTAAACTCTTCCTAAAAAAAGGTCAACTTTTCTAAAAAAGGTCTCTTTTAAGCTTTCATCTTTGCTCCTGTTCTTGGGGCATTCTGGTCCCCAGTTACAGTGATAGTAACAACTGACATTTATACGAAAAGTGCTTTACATATATTATGTCATTTGAATTTCATGACCATCTCTAATAATAGGGATATTACTATTTCCACTTTGAGAAGTTAAATGAGTTGGCCCCGATTACATATACCATAAGAACCAGAGCCATAATTCTATCCCAAAGCCTTCCTTATTCAAGTCTAGTTAGCTGTCTGCTAGGTGACATTGTTTCTTTGCAAATACACGTTCAGATATTCACAAATAATCTACAAATTTAAAAATGGTTTAATGATTAGATAAGGCTTTCTTGGCAACAGCTCTATGATATAGAGAGTACAGGTATTAACCCCATTTTACAGATAAAAAAACCGAGGCCTAGTTATACTGGTTTCTCATTGCCTTCCGTCTTTGAATGCCTGGAGTGTGTGACCATTTAATAAAATATTGTGCTGAACTTCATGGGGGAAAAGACTTGAAAATCTAAACATTTGGTTCAAATTATTTTGATTTGTGTTGATGGGCTGGTTCCAACGTCATGTCTTGCTTTAAGAAATCTAATGGAGAACACTTGTAGTGAGTTTTGTGTTATGTTTTCTAAGTGATTGGTTCTTCTTCCCCTCTGCCTTCCAACTGTTCTCTTCAGCCTGTCCTCAAGTGTAACCCATTCTTAAGCAGCGATAAAATCTTCAAGGCTCTGGATCCAGTAAACGTTTTTATGTGAAGTTTCAAGGATTCTCTTGTCTCTTGCTTGTCCTCAGATGAGGTCACAGTTAGAAAGGGAGGAGTTTGTCAGACCCAGAGATTTCTCAGGGTTCCCTGATGGACAGTTCAGTAAGAAGTTTAATGAGGGTAAAAGACCGCTTCGTGGGATAAGCAAGATGTTTGTCAGAGCCAGATGTATTTGCCGATTAGAAAAATTTCTTTGAAAGTGCTGCAAAACTTTTAGGTATTTTTTAGAATGTTTGTGGTCCAAGTCCTCCTCTATTTCACCTGAGAATATCCCAGACTCCAGCTAGAGCAGTTGTTAACCTGGGGACTAGGATCTTAAAAAATATTGATACGTTCTCCTTTGTAATCCTGTGAATTGTATGCCTTTAAAAATACTATTCTGAGAAGGGGTCCGTAGTCTTCATCAGACTGCCAAAAGGGGGGTGTATGACACAGAAAGAGTAAGAAACCCAGATCTTGAGTGTCAGAATGGGGTCATCTGTGTCTGCACACAACTCTTAGAATGCATTTGTTAATTAGAGTGACCACTCAGATTAGATCAGCAGAGTTTATTTTTTCAAGTCTTTCAGAGATGAGGTAGAGGAGAAAGGAGAGTTTTTACAGATCACTGCATTTCTGAAGGGATTAAGAGAAAATGATGCCTGGAAAACCTCTTGGTAGAAAGTAGTGGAATTGAGCAGTAAGGGTAGCAGTGAAGGGTCCTGGGGGTGGGTGGGTAGATGGGGGAGCTGCCTCATCAAAATATTAGCTTTAAAAAACATGGATTATCACATGTTTACATTTTAAGGTTAATTACCAGCTACTAGAGAACATTCCATAGGTGGTATTGAATGGCTTTGAAAGTTTTCCCTTTGAAAGAATAAAATGAATTTATATAATCTGTTGCTTTTAGTGATGAAAGGGATGTGTTCGTGGTCAGTGTATGCCACAGTCTTGTGACAAGACTCTTGTCTTTTGGGTTGAAGTTTTACAAAAGACAAAGTTGTACACAATTGCTTGTGACCAATCCTTGGTCCCCTGGGCTTTACAATGAGTCAGCAGCATCATGACTAATCAGAAGCCTCTCACCTCTCCTCCCTCCCTCTGCTAAATCCTTCCCCATTCTGTGTCTACACTCTGGTTTATTCTTTATTTCATCTGTTATGTTGATTTTGAGTACCTTCTTGATGTTCATTCATTTCAGTTTTGTCTGACTCTTCATGCCCCTATTTGGGGTTTTCTTGGCAAGGATCCTGGAGTGGTTTGTCATTTCCTTCTCCAACTCATTTTACAGACAAGAAAACTGAAGCAGACAGGTTTAAGTGACTTGTCCAGGGTCACACAGCTAATACGTGTCTGAGGCCATATTTGAATTCAGGAGGATGAGTCTTCCAGACTCCAGGCCTGGCACTGCATCACTGCACCACCCAGCAGCTCAGGATGGGATTTAAGTCTTGTCAATTCTACTTAAATTCCCTTCTTGCCACTTATATGGATGAACCCCTTCCACATTTCAGACTATCATCGTATCTTGCCTAGACTATTGCAATATCCTCTTAATTGATCGTCCCTGTTTCTATTCACCTTCATTTCACTCTTCACAGCTATCAGTGATTTTCCTAAAGCCAGTTACTCCCTTACTAAAGATACTTTCATGGTTCCCAATTGTCTTCTAGCATAATAGTCCTTTAAAATAGTCTCCAATGTCTCTTTCCAGGTCAGTTACACATTAATGCCTCTCATGTGCTTTATGTTCTGCAAAAATGGTGTACTTCCCCATAAAGGAAAGTCCACTGGTGGAATACTCTGGAATCACCAGCTCCCTTCAAGGCTTAGCTCAGTTGTCAATTTCTAGAAGAGACCTTAACAATGTGCTTAGTTATTATTCCCTGTCGCTCCCTCCCTACCCCATGTAAGCTCCTTGAAGGGAGGTAGTACTGTCACTGTATTTGTTTCCCCTGTGTCAAGTACATGTAGCTTGACATATGGTAAATATTTAGTAAATGAATGCATAACCCAAGGCCTCCCTTCTCCCCCAGCCGCCATTCAGAAGGAATAGATACAAGGGATAATGCTGTGATAATTTCTGAGAGGAAAATAAATTCATTTGAGGAAATGTAGAAAATAAGGCAGGAGAAGCCATGGTGTGTTTGAAAAAGGATTGGGGTAGCTAGGTGGCACAGTGAATAGAGCACTGGCCCCAGAGTTAGGAGGACCTGAGTTCTAATCCGGCCTCCGACACTTGACAACTTACTGTGTGACCTTGGGCAAGTCACTTAACCTGAACTGCCTTGCCTTCCCCCCTCCAAAAAAAAAGAAAAAAGAAGGATTTATGCTCCAGTTTTGTAGCATCCTTGCCTTTGGCAAATCATTTTCCTGCATTGGGCTATAACTGCTCATAGTTAGAGTGGTGATGGTGGTGGTGTCTTGGAGACCACCTAGTCCAGTCTCCTCATTTTACAGGGAGAGAGTTGCATAGGTATTAGGTAGCCAAACCAGAATTTGAATTTAGGTCCTGTTACTCTTAAGTCTCTTTTTAATAGTGTAAGAGACGTTATTGGAGACCTTAGCCAAGACCTCTTCTTCTGGACCAGATGTATTTATATATAAGTTCTCATTCAGTGCTTCTTAGAGTGATTTTTTGTACTCTGTGATGAGGAGCATGTGAGAGTGTAATAAACCCTCTTCTTGTAATTTCCCTTTGGGTTTTTGGAGAACTTTTTCACATTTTTAGATGATGTTAGCTGCTGGCTCTCTAAGACTGTGGCATCTTCCCAGGCCTTGGCTGACTGTGCCTTCTGGCTTCTTGAATATTCAGCTGGGGAAGAAGGCCTCCTATTCTGTAATGCACTGTGTAATGACATATTGAAGTTGGATGGTGGCCACTGGCTTGAGGGTTGAGTGGGCTTCCCAGGATGCCTGTAGAGAGGAGCTCCAAAGTTAATCAGGTCCTATCCTTTGTTCATGAAGATGACTTTATTTACCAGTTAATCAGTGGGAATGACCCATGACACACATTAGGTATATGACTTGGGGTGGGGCAAGAAACTTAACCTCTCTGTTCCTGAATTGATTCGCTTATTTATTAAATGAGTGTAAGTAAAATTCTCCTTAGAGAATTCCCAAGGAGAGAAACCACAGAATTAATTCAGTCCATTATTTCAGAATGGTTCCAGTGACCGGAAAGTCCTGTCTTACAAGGCAATTCACTCCATTTTCATACCACTGCAGTTATTAGGACATTCTTATGCTGGCCTGAAATTGGTCCTCGTTATTGTTATTATTTTTGGGGGGTAGACAAGTGGAATGCACCATCAGGCATTCCATTATGACGATATTCATACTGATGACCATCCTTCCATTGGGTATATGTAGTAAGGTTTTCTGGGAAAAGCTGGTCATCCCAGATTATTGGGAGTACCAAGCAGCTAGTTTCTAAAGTTGAGAGAGGAGAAACTATTTTGTCCTCTTGTTCCGCCAGCTTTCAGCTATTGTATGAACAACGCCAAGGCATCATCAAGAATTCTCATTGCAAAACAGACATGAGGGTGACATTCAGAATTCTAAGCAACACAGTCTTTGGATTTTTGATGGTTGTCATTCCTTATGGCAGAGTAACATTCTAATATAGCCATATATCATATTGTGTTTCACCCTTCCTCAGTGGTGGGGCATGTATTTTCTCCCCTAGCTGTTGGTAATGCTTCCATGAACATTTTTGTTCATAGGGTTTTTTTCCCCCCCATCCTGACTGTCGTTAGGTTTCTTGTAATGTGGTTCTAGGAGTGGGATCTCTAAGTTAGAGGGTGCAGATAATTTAACACTGTTGTAATATTCTGATTCTGTGCTGGTGCTGTAATGGCCTTGTTATTCTCATCTCCAGGATGTTCAAGCATGGCCCTGTCAGCCAGATTTTTGAGGGTTACTGTCTTTGGCCTGACTACCTGTTACCACATAGCAGAGAGATGGCAGGATGTGCTCCCGGGAGGCTTTGAATGCCAGTTGTCAGGGGAAGGATCTGCATAAGTATTTTCTCTGTATGGGAATATTTTTTTCTTGGGACTGAAACAGGAGACCTGTTCATTCACCCCATGCAGTTGTACTTTATCATTATTGTTTCTCTCTTGCTTCTTCCGCTTTCTCTTTATACTGCGGAAGGAAAACTATAGATTTGAAAGTCATTAGGAGGGGAGGAAAAGGCTTTTCATGCTGTTCTTCATAAATTTTTATATATATATATGTTATTGGGCAACCACTAGAAAGCCACTTCCTTAAGGGACCTTAGGGAGGAGCCTAGCTCCTGCAGAGCTTAAAAAGCAGTCACTGCCCTGAGATAACTTAGCTTTAGGTTAGTTCACTAGTTGGATGATACTTAAATTTTTTCTGTACATTTTATGTTTATGAGTAGCTTAGCGTTAGGTTATCTGATGATTCTTAAATTCTCTCCTTTACTGCCAAGCAAATTCTTGTTTTTTAAGGACTTTTTGAGCCTCATTCTAGCATTTCAAGAAGTGACTTTAAAATTACAAATTTAAAACTTAGAGCAGATGTTAATTCACGAGCAAGTAAATCAAATATGTGGGAAATCAACAAAACCCCTAGAATTAGATTCATGGAATGGAATGGGAAATCATGTATATTAAGTGACTTATATTTGATATAAGAAGATTCAGCTTCAGGGTGGATTTTAAGGTCTGGTGTACCCTAGAGTGCAGTGACAGGCCAGTGGGCTACCATTTTCCAGGAAGGATTATAATTGGTGACTTTCTGCTCATTCAAATGGTGAATCCTTGACCAATGGCTGGTGTATCCTTGCCAGTGATTGTTGGGAAGATAATAATGTGGAGGAGAGTTCTTGGTTGCCTTCTGTGGGAGTAGCATTCAGTTGGGAAGGGGTAGCCATTGGGCATTGTGGGCTGTGGGAAGAGAAGGCTATCCTATAGCTTTTTAATGTTGGGACACATTGGGACCTCAGAAGTGTATTGGGATCATTTTGTGAAAATTTAAAAAAACCCAGAACAACAACATTCATTCATTCTCTTTGTGTCTTGTTGGGAGTCAGTTTGTATATCCTCCCCTCCCCACCAAGCCTTTAAAAAAATCCTACCACATGTTTTTGATACTTTATCGGCTTTTTTTTTTTTAACATCATCATAGCTATCCTGAGTATCCATCTTTCTCCCCCTCCCAAAGAGCCATTCCATAAAACAAATGGTGTTTTAAAAGACCAGAAAAAAAAGAAGAGAAAAGGAAAAAAAACAACTTGGATGAGTAGAAACCTGAAAACATGAACAGTATGTAACACTTGTGGAACTCTGCTCCATGGAGGAGTGAGCTGGTGGTGGCCCCTCACATCTCTTCATTCCATTCATGCTTTATGTTTATTTTGTTATATTCAATTTTGAATTTTTTGTGTTTTTTTCTTTCCATACATTGTTGCAGTTATTCCAGTATGTGTGTTAAAGACAAGCCAAACCATTATGCCATACTGCCTCAGCGTTTCACTACCAGAAAGGCAAAGCAGTGAAATTAAATGTATGCAACAGAAATTTCCAGAGCCCTGAACTCCCTTCCTTAGTAATTCTGTACTCCTGTGTCTTTTTATTTGATGGTTTATCAAACACAAAGAGAGGCAGTGTGGCATAGTACTGAACTAGCTTTATGATTGTGGGCAAATGACTTAGTCTCTCTGACCATCGGTTTCCTCCTCTATAAAGTGGAAATAACAACACCTGTAGTACTGATCTCACAAGGTTATTGTGATGATCAAATGAAATAATTCTTGGCAAAGTCCAAACTTTTAAGTGCTCCCTGAATACCATTTATAATAACAGTATAATCTGGGTTCTATTTCTGGCTTCTCTGTTGTGCCTGGAAGTGGTTCCTATTATCTTTCCACTGAGAGTTAAAAGTTGTTTTCTTTTCTTTGTCAATAGGGTTCTTTTGGCAAATTGTTCTACCTCAAATTAGTCTTGTCAAGCCTTTAAAAATGTGAATGCCCATCATGTGCCCTGTTGGCTGGTCTGAATGCAGAACAGAAATAGTAAAAGGGGGAAGCTTCCAATTAGAGATTACATAAGTAGGGGGAGAGAAGTTGAAAGGAACAACTATTTATTAAGCACCTACTGCCAGAAACTAAGCTACGCCCTTTATTATCTCATTTGATTCTTGCAATAACCCAGGGAGGTGGGTGCTGTGTGATCTCCATTTTACAAATGAGGAAACTGAGCCAAAAGATGTTAAGTGACTTGTCCAGGATCATGCCTCTAGCTTCTGAGTCCAGATTAGTCTCAGATTCTCTAAGTAGCCCTGAGAAGTTAACTAGAGCTCATACTAGTTAGGCCCTGGCTAAACCAAAACAGTCAGCACTGTTGCCCTTGAGTCCTGGAAGAAAATTCAGTTTTGGAAAAAGTCTGGAAATTTGGGACTAGACTAGGGAGAACCCACGTAATTTAGGCTTCTTTTACCTCTTGACTTCAGTTTTCCTTTGGTTTCTAGGCAGCAGTGGAGCTGGTGGTAATGTCTTTGTCCAAGCTAGGAAGTTGTCCCTTTTCTGCTACTGATCTTTGGCATTGCAAAATTCTTTTTTTCTTTCTTTCTTTCTTTCTTTCTTTCTTTCTTTCTTTCTTTCTTTCTTCCTTTCCCTTTCTTCCTTCCCTCCTTCTTTCATTCCTTCGTTCCTTCTTTTTCTTTCTTTCTTTCTTTCTTTCTTTCTTTCTTTCTTTCTTTCTTTCCCTTCCTTCCTTCCTTCTTTCCTTCCTTCCTTCCTTCCTTCCTTCCTCTGTCTCTCTTCTCTCTCTGTCTTTCTCCCCCCATCCCCTGGGCCTTTTCTTTCTTTCTTTTGTAGGGGAAGCCAAAGCGTGACCCTCTTAGTTTGCCAACATGAGAGTGAGCACTCTTCTCTCTACTGTCTGAGATACCAATTGGAACCTTAATCACCTCGTACCCTGATTACTCATACCTTACTGATGGTGACAGAGGGATTATTCTAGGGCAGATTAAAGTGAGGATGAAAAGTTCCCTCTGATCAGCTTAATTCTAGGACATAAGGCCTTCAGTCCTAGGAAAGCTGTGTTTGAAATATGATACGTGATTCTTTGGTTTTCCAGTTTTACTGTGTCTTGGCCATACTTCCTTATCCTCCATTGCCAAGTTTTCAGCAATGTTAACTAGTCCCAATTTAGTACTCTTTGGTTTATGGCCAAGTGCAAATGTACCTTGCTTTATGCAATGTAGGGTATCTTGAAGACTGCAAATTTCATTTTTACACAAATGATATCATAGAATCTTAGGTAGCTAGGTGAGGACAGTATATAGAACACTGTACCTGGAGTCAATGAAGACCTTGAGTTGAGTCCAGTTTTAGACACTTGTGATTCTGGGCCATGGATAGAGAATGCTGCTTAGATTTTCAATGTATTGATTCGTTTTGCTAATTTTTTTCTTTATAACAATTTTTTTTGTTACATGGGATGATTCTTGAGAAGGGGGCAAAATTAAGCGATGTAAAAAGTTAGAAAATATTAAAAATATTTATTTAAAGAGAAGTTTTAAAAAGAGAGGTTAAGCCTTTTTGAGCAAAGATCAAGGCCATTCTACAGGCTATTGTCCTTAGTTCTGTTAGATTCTCTTTAAAAAAATTCCCCCCCCCAAAATTTTTTTTTTCTTCAAAACCCCTAGCCCCATCCTTATATATGCCAAAATATTTATAGTAACTTTTATTTAATGGAAACAAAATAGAGATGCCTTTTGACTGGAATATGGCTAAACAAATTATCTGTCATGCATATACTAGAAAATGACTGTATCTTACAAATCCACCAGATTCAGAGGAGGATTGGAAGACTTTTACATACTGATACATATTGAAATCAGCAGAGCCAGGAAAACAACATATACAATGACTAAACATTATAAATGGAACAAATTAAAAAAATAAAACTGAATACTTTATAACTTGTTGACCAGACTTGACTCAATGGAAGAGCTGAGAAAGTATGCCTCCCTTTTTGTTCCTAGCAAAGGTAGGGGACTATGACTGTGGAATATTATACAGTCTATCAGATCGAATCTGTGGTTTGGTTAGGTTTGTGGGTTTTTTTTTTCTTTCATTAAAAATATTTGTTCCAAGGTATGGCTTTCAGGGTAGGGAGGGCTTATTTAGAAATAAGTGATATAAAAACAAAAGACATAAATACAAAATAAAAAGAGAAAATACTTGCCTTTCACAGTTAAATAGCAATTTCTTCCAGCTCCATCCAGCACTAAAAATAGTCTTTCATTATCCTCTTTTAATAATAGCACTTCTTAAAAAGGGGTGGGGAAGATATCTCTGTAGTTCTAGTAAAAATATATATACATTTGTTTTAATCATTATGAATGTTGTGAAAGCAAGATGCTTTTAATTTCACCTAAATTGATGCCCATTCACTTAATTATAAGTACTGCCTGTTCTTGTTGTGAGTTGGGTTTTGACTCTATACTCCAGCCCAACTAGATTCTTAAACATTTTCTCATCTCCTAGCCTTTGCTGTTGATAATAATATTCACTGTGTCCTGGCTGTGTTTCCCTCTCTCCTTTTTGGTTGGTTTCTTACCTATTTTTAAAAACCTACCTCAAATAAAGCTTTCCTTGACTTACCTTCAGTCTGTAATGACCCTTTTTGCCCCTTGGACCTCACAGAATATTCATCTATTCATCCATCCATCCATCTGTCTGTCTTTCCATCTGTCTGTCATCTTTCTCATGAACTTTTTCATAAGTTATGATTATTCATTTGTTTGTCATCCTGTTATTAGATTGTTAACTTGATAAGGGCAGGGCTATATTCGATTTGAACGTTCTGTCTCTTTAGTGCCTGGTTTAGTAGAAGATTAATGCTTATCTGGTGAAATTGAATTTTCTCAGGGACTCTTTTTGGGAAGGCGGGGGAAGTTAAAATGGCTAAGAAGTTGTTTCCTGGAGTTTTATCTCTTTTGCCACATTGTCCATGAAATCTTCTGTGATATCTACAGTAATAACCTTTCTTTTTTAGGTCTTACGATTTGTGCATCTTTTTATGTATTCTGTTTTTTCTTTAGTTATTTGTGTGTATCTGTAAATATTTGTGTAAATCTATACATGTGTGTATATCTGTAAATCTCGGTAAAGGTAGGAAGCTTGCCTTATCTAAATCTAAATCTCCCCCCCATCCCACCCCCAACAGAATGCTGTGTATGTTGTAAGAACACTATGAGTATTTGTTGAAATTGGGTATCTCAGCCATTATTGAACATTAGTGGTAACAAATCCACCAATTTATCCTTCCTGTTCCCATATGTGATTTGCCTCCAGAATAAAATTCATTCCTAGCAATTAACAAGTAAGCTATAATTCACTAGTTGTAACTAACAGCCTCTTCCCCTCTGCTACCAGTTAGATCTGGTGAAAATCCTGCAGTGGAAAGGAAATGATATGTGTGTGTATTAAAAAAGCATGAACTTTTGAATACTGTATAATTATAGTGACCATTTTATCCGAAGAGAACATTTTATCTGAAGAAGAAATGAAAAAGTGCACCTTTTCCCCAACATTGGAGAGATGGGGAGACTTTGAGTGTGGAACTACACAGTCAGATTTGATTGTTTTAGTTAATTATGCTGAATAGTTTTCTATTCTTTTTTGTTATAAGGATGGCTCCCTGGTTGAGAGAGGGAGAGATATATTTTAAAATATAGGTGATAGATTTGAATGAAATATAGATGAATGAGATCAATAAAAATTAAAAGTAAAATAAAAATTTTTCTCTTAGAAGTTATATTTTCTATATTAAATATCTTTCAGAAACAGACTAGAATTGTATTTGTCAAACAACCCATAAATGAGTGTCCAGGGCGCTTACATAAGGTTTTCTAGACTTCAGAGATGATGTGGTCCAAATCCTCAAGACATTTATTGCTTATCTCATGCTTTTTTTTTCTCATGGCAGACTAGTTTGTAGGAAAGTATTATTTGTAAGCAAGTAAGAAATATACCCCATCCCAGTGCCAGTAGAATTTTTTTCATTCTAGTTTTCCTTGAGCCACAGGAGAATTGTCAGGTGCCTTAAGTCTGTGGAAATTGTTCCAGAACTGTTCCAGAATAGAATGTATCTCCCCTTGCCCCCAACAAATATTCAGCAAACCAGAGAAAATGTGCTCATTTAGATCCACAGAATGTTGAATCTGTAAGGGGACCACCGTGGTCAGCTTGTCTAAATGTGTGTTAGCCAAAAACTAAGACTCAGAAAGATACTTGTTCAAAGGTTGATGGCTAGGTAGTGCTAGGTTTGGGATCAGGGGTGGAAATCTTCTGACTTGTGAGTCTAGTGGTATTTCTACTACACAGCAGGTCTGTGTGGTATTTGACAAATCCTTGTCCCAAAAGTTGTTTAATGTGTGTGTGGTGCTTTCCATTGTACACAGGGCCTTTCAAGTTCTCTCTGTTCCCAGATAATAAGGTGGAAAGAAAGTACAATTACAGAAGGAAAGGTGAATGAGATAAGAGAAAGGGAGGTTGGTGGAAAATCTAGTACGGTATTGTCAGCAGAATAGAGTTCAGGAGATCAGTTAATCAGTAAACATTTATTATGTGCCTACTATGTGCTAGGCTCTGTGATAACTCTGTGACATTTTTTTCAACAATAACTATTAAACAGCTGGTGAAAATGTCCGCATTTATATTCATAGAATATCAGATCTGGAAAGGACCTTACTGGTCAACCAGACCAAATGTATGTTAGAGGAGAAAGCTGGTTGCCCCGTGCTTTATGGTATTTCACTGGAGTCTTACAACAATCGTGTGAGGTAGGTGCTGTTATTAATCCCCATTTTACAGAGGAAAACAACAGATGCACAGAGAGATGAAGTGACCTGTCTACATAGGGAGGTCTTTCTGTTTCCAAGTCGTGTTCTATCCCCTGTGCTACCCAGCTGTCTCATTGCCTGCGGTAAAAAGTAGCTTATCTGTTGAGGGATGTGATGTGTACAGGAGGA
>JAQQSU010000148.1:23228-46555 GCA_028627135.1 Pseudochirops cupreus | reverse complement strand
CCCTTCTTCCACATCAACAGGGGAGTTCATGCCTTCTCAACAGTGGGGCAGGGTTTGCCCCTTCCACACTTAGCACTTAGTACTAAGTGCTAAGTATCCTGCTAAACAGATTACTATTACACAAGGTCCCAGTTGGGGAACTTACCTAGCATCATAAAGGAGGATCTGGTCATAAGGACATTCTGAGTTGCTTCTATTATTGACCTCTTTCATGGGAATAGCATTAATGAATCATTCCCCAGTGCTATAATTAACTATGGCAATAGTGTAGAAACCACAATGATTTAAATAGGGTTTCTATGCAAATATTTTGATTTTTAAAATATTTGTCTTATGAAATATTAAGTATAAATTCATATGCACATCAGAAATTAGTTTTACATACAGCAGCTTGGGGTATTAAATAGGCTTGATTTACTCCCTTTTGCTCAAAAATTTTCCCAATCCTTCTTTGTTCCAGGGAAATTCCATAAGTTACATTCCTCGGGTCAAAATTTATTGGTACCATCAGCATATTGCATGAGCTTCTTTTAGGAGCTGTCCCTTTATAATAATCCTACATCTGAATATTATCTATATCAACTGTAGACTCTTTAAACATTTATTTTTAAATCCAGCTAATTCCACAGTTCCTGACACTTGGCTTCAAACCCCATACTCAAACTTTTGATTACTTCACTATAGTTTTAGCTCGGTAGTTATGTGAAACTGTCTCCTACTAAACATGCTAAATTAAATAAATAAGCAAACAAACAAATAAATAAATAACTTTGTCTTTTTATTATTAAACATATTCCAAGAAACATTCCCTATAGCATGAAACTTTAACTTGACCAAGAGTCTTAGGTATCAGGTGCAAAACAAGCCAAATTTCAAATCTGAACCAATCCAATGGATGGGAAAAGAAAAATCTTATCACTCAGATGACAAATAAAGTTTTCTCTTTATATTCTTTCCCTCAAAAAATAAGTTTAACAAAGTTAAGGAATATTCTTGCAACTTTTAAGCTTTAGAGTCACAAGAATTTTCCAAAATAAGATATTTGTTTCAAATTCCATTTGTTTTCACACTTTTCTAATTAAAAACCTGTCCATGTTTTATAGTTAAATTTAGGCAATAAACACTATCAGGATATATAAAACCCGTGTTTTCAACTTGGGGCTGTTTGTATCTCTGTCTTAAAGCAGGGAGAAAGCATGGCTATGTCCAATCCAAAACTTACTTTTTATACTGAAGGAAAAATATATACATGCAATAGTAATTGATCCCTTCTCTGACAAAGAGCACTGCTTAGGTTTTTGTCCTATACCAGTGACTTGTGGTTGTAAATCTTTTGACTCTTTGATTTCCTAGCACAGAGACTTCATAAGGAATAAAAATGAATCAAAATTGGCAGAACATAAAGTACATGCTCACATAACCTAGGCAGCTCCAGAATCACATGGCACTTCTTAGGGGAAAAAATGTAATGGGTGGTTAGGTATTCCCCATTATTGCTTGTGTCAGAAGGGAAATGAAAAAAGAGAGAGAGATTAGAAATCACAAGACAAAATTAGGTAAAGAACCTTTTTGAAAGTCAAGATGCACAAGCTCCTTAAAACTGTTCATTTAAAATCTGCAGCTAATGAGTGACCATTGAAAAGTAGAAAGTATCCTCATAACAGTAGTGATTTGATTTGCCATTTTTGCTCCTTCAGCTTCCAAAGGACTTCTAGAATGCCACTCTTCTAAATCCTATTTATTTTCTATTCTAAGTCAACAGAAAAGTTAAGATAACATTCCATTTTCATAATTGTTCATAGGATCATTAATTTAGAGATAGAAGGGACCATAGAGGTCATCTAGTCCAAACTATTCTTTTAGAATATGAAGAAAGTGAGTGGCAAGGATTAAATGACTTTTCCAAGACTACCCAGGGAATGGCAAGCCTTCAGGTAGGCTATTCAAGTTTCCTTTTTGAGATTATAATTTTCACCATGATGAAACTTCAACCTACTTTGTTTCATTTTCAATTGTGGTATCTCTGTTGCTCAGGATAGTGCCTGGAACTTAATAATGCTTGTTGAATGATTCATTAGTTTGATCCATATTACTGTGCATGAATAAGATGAATTTCTCTCAAATAGAAAGCAAACAAGGTAATTTTTTTGTAAAAGGTTTGGGGTCTAGACGTGTTGAGTGTAAAAGAAATGCAGTCAAGAAACTATGTGGGCCCCAAATTATAGTGTCTGTATTACTTGGAACAAGCAATAACTTTGATAAATTTCCATCTTGTTACAGAATTGACGATGTGTAGTATGCTTCTCTTGGCTCTGTACTGACTCAGAATGTGCCACTTTAATCATATGAAATTGGATTGATCTGGTTTTCCCCATTTTTAGTTTCTTCTCTATCAATTGACTGTTAGATTTCATGCCATACATTTCATTTCTTTCTTCTGTGCTATTTTTCATTCCATGTTTTTTTTAAGAATAGATATTGTACCAATGAAACATGCAAAAGCTGTAGTTTTTAAACAGCATGCTTAATTAGAAATGTTTTAAGGGTCATTGTGGGTAAATCAAGCATTTTGAGAATCAGTCTGGAAGTCTTATCTCACATTGTGGGAATGCTGAATCGTAATGAAAATAATAATAATCTGTGAAGAAATATCGGGACTCCCAAAGGAAATTGAATACGAAAACGGGCTTACACCATGCCACACATCATGAAAAGTGAAGAACTTTATCCAAGAGAGGAACTAAAGAAGTTCCATTGGCCTGAGATTTGCTGGATTGAAACCCCACTGAAAACCAGTGGGCTGTACTTAAGGCTAGGTCTGGGAAATTGGGTTGTTTGTCAAAGTACACTTTTGATCAGATGTGATAAGTACAATTTCATGATAAAGAATCAAATATGTCAAAAAGTCTTATCAAGTTAATGCCAAATTATGTAAAATGAGATTACAGAAAAATATAGTATTAATTATGATGTATTAAACATTTCTTAAATATGTAAAAAATTTTGTAAAGATTTTTTGAAATCAATGAAAGTAATTGTTCTATTTTGCCCTCAGAAATCCAAATGTCATTGTATAGAGAAGAGGTTTCTACACTGATGACAATCCGTCCAAAGACTACCTTAAGGCCAAATAGGCGACACAGTGAACTTCTGTCAGAAAGACATCAATTCAAATTCTATTTCAGACATTTACTAGCTATGTGGCATCTGGGAAAATCACTTAATTTAATCCAGCCTACTCTCCTCATCTATAAAATACACATAATAATAGCATCTATCTCACAGGTTTGTTGTAAGGATCAATTGAGATGTCATTAAAGCACTTTGCAAGTCTTAAAATGCTATATAAATACCAGCTATTCCTAACCCAAGAATTATCCCTTCTGCCACATTTGCTTCCCTTCTAATAAAATGTTAGCACAGGGCTCATCATGGAAAATGAGACCACTTAGGGAATTTGAGCATTTTGAAGATGAATGGTCCTTTGCACTCAACTTCTTACATATGACTCTTAAGCAAACAGATAGCTTTCAGATTCATAGTCATCAATACTAGAAACGTTATCTCGATGGTGCCTGTTTTCTCCATTGAATAATCCCAAACCAGGCATAAGAGCAATAACATTTGACATATGCTCTTGCTTCCACAATATAGGATCACCACCCTTTTATTTCCTGTTCCTCCGGGGAAAAAAAAAATTTCTTGCTTCCCATATGATCAGCAGTTCCTTTCTGTCTCCTGGTTTCTTTCATTACATGCATATCTATATGCTGAATTCTTTGAGAGTAAAAAGTTTTTGACTCTTTGTAGTTAGCTCCCCAGTGCTCAGAACAGTACATGGCACATAGGAGGTGCTTATCGATATTGGTTGATAGATTGATTGGTGCAATTATACGGAGAGTTTTGACCGCAAAATGAGGCATGTGAAAGTATAATAATAAAAATAATAGACTTTTAAAAAATACCACAAATTTTATAAAGTGCTTAGTGGTATTGCAAGTATTATTGCCTCAGTTTACTGAGAAGAAAGCCAAGGCATAGGGAGATTGGTCCAATGGTCAGTCACACTATTAGAACTAGTAATTAGCATTACAGCTAGAATTCAGACCCAGGTCTCCAGAGTCTATGTTCATCTGTTTTTACACTATACAAGAGATGAAGTAAAGGGGGAGATGGAAGAAAGCAAAGAGTAAAGAGTGAAAAAGGAAAAAGAATCTTCTACCTTTCCCTCTATCCTCAGTATAAATCTAGCATATTTGGTTGAAGACCAGGTGGCTTGACTTTTTCTTTCCTCACTAAAATAGTATGGCCAAGTAAGGGTTAAAGTTCTTTTCCATTGTGCAAAACCTGGTTCATGATAATATGACTATCAGGCAGGAGAAAGAAGGAAGAAGTAGATCCTATGTCTCGGTGTTTTAGGCAGATTTCAAATCCCCCATTGCAGAATTGCTAAGGTGTCTGGATCAGAATACCTGTTCATTGGTACATTGGAGCATGAATTAATTAGCAAGCTTCCCAGTACACTAAGCGATTAAGCTCCTCTGCAGGCGACAAATATATATGGCCATTGGCTCTGCCTCTTTTTGATCCCATTCCAACAATATATCCCTAGATAGAGGAGCAATTGAGAAGATGACTGGTAACCCAATGGTTTCAACTCCATCAACAAGTCTGAGCAGCCTCAAAACTTAATAGCACACTGATTTTCTCTAAGAAAAGTGAGAAGACATTCCCTCGCCCTGCATAAAAGTCACAGAGGTTGTTCCTCTGAAGTATTTACTAGACCCAAGGCTTAATCCATGCTTTTGGCAGGAAATGAATTCATATCTGAGGCCTTTATTAGGAGTTATTTTTCCACTCCTTTAATGCTCTTCTCATTATTCAGAAAGCCCTTCTACATCCTCTCTGCCTAGATAAATTCTTCCCATCCTTCAAGGAGTCCTACTTAAAGACCCACCTCCTCTATGAAGGCCATGTTGCTCTCTGCTCTTGTATAGACACCTTTAATTTTGATTCCTAATTTTATACTGTCCTGTGTTTTCCTCCAGTGCTCATGTGAGTCTTCTGCATATTCAACTTGCCTCTCCAGCTAGACAGTAATCATGCCAACAAAACATTGTATCAAGCAATATTTGCATATTTTGGAGTATGGTATTTTTCAAAACAGATTTCTAGGTATCATGATCCATGGATACTTTGATTCTTTTATACTGAAACCATTACAGAATAGATTCAAATCCGTATCAATTGGCATGCTGTGTAATATGTTATAGGACCTTTTGTGAAGCGTAAAAACTTGAAACGATTTGTTTCCTAAACCTAGTTGCGCGCCCTCATTCTAGAAATAATCCAGTGAAGTACAATGTAAAGCACATGGTATTTGGAATAAAAGGACCTGAGTTCAAATCTATTCATTGTCATTTACTTGCAAATCTCAACCTCTCTGTCTCAGTTTCTTTCCTCTCCCTCCCCTTTCCGTCCCCTTCTCCTTTGCCCCACTTACCTTCCCTCCCCCCAATCTCTCTGTCTGTCTATCTCTTTCTCTGTCTCTCTCTATGTCTCTCTCTTCCCCTTCCACTTTAATATATATGTACATATTTCATCTAATATTTTGGTTTCATTAAAACTCCCAAATGAAGATAATCTCTAAAAAAAAGCACACTAGTAACTAATCTGTAATTTTTAGTTTTAGAGAGCTATCTTGGAGCCAATGCAGGTGAAATAGTAAAGTTCAGTAGAGGTCCCCTCTGCTTCTTCTTTTTCTGGGCTTCCTTCAAGACAACTGAAATCCAACCAGTTCATGGAGGCCTTTCCCAGTCCCTCCAGTTGCTAATACTCTTACACAGTCCATTTATTGTGTATATCTCTTATGTGTAACTAGGTATTTACCTGATGTCTCCCCCATTACACTATGAAATCCTTGTGAGCAAGGAACATTTTGTTTATATTTGGAACATTAGTGCATAGTACAGTGCCTTGCATATAACACGTGATTAATAAATGCTTATTGACTTACTGACAGAGGCAATAAAAGGATGCTGACAATGAGAAAGCACACCCAGAAAATAATAGTTGTTGCTCAGTCCTATCCAAATCTTCATGACCTGATTTAGGGTTTCCTTGGCAAAGATCCTGGAACGGTTTCCCATTTCCTTCTCAGCTCATTTTTTTTACAGATGAGGAAACTGAAATAAACAGGGTTAAGTGGCTTGCGCAGCATTACACAGCTAGCCGTGTCTGAGGACAGGTTTGAACTTGCCTTTCTTACTTTAAGCCAGGAGAGAAAAACAGAAAGCCTCAAGATGATTTCATTTGAAAGATAGGAGTTCTCTTGTTAGATGTTAGGCAGTTATAATCATGGACATTTACTCTATACTGCTATTACAATATTTAAAGACTTGTCTGCTATTTATTCCTTGGACTCAGATTCTGATTTTTTCCTGTACAATTCTTAGATACTGCTGTACACCCTTCAACTAAGTTCTGCATCTGTTTCCCCACACAGGCAGCAGAATTACAGGTGGGGAGGGGGGAAGGACATCAACTCTGGATTCAGAAGTCCTATGTTCAAATCTTATCTCAGATATTAACTACCTGTGTGACCTTGGGTAAGCCAGTGTGCCTCAGTTTCTTAATCTGAAAAATAAGAGGTGTTGGCCTCTGGGGTCCTCTCCAGCTCTAGATTATTATCCATTTGCTTAATTGGCTGATTTGATAGTGGCTGGCCTAGTATCTTCAGCTATGTTATTATTATTTTGTCTATAATGATTAACCCATTGTGACCCATATCATCGACTTTGAGACCCTATAATCTCGGGCAGCATTAATGGGTGACTAGTCTTGGTACAACCCTTCATTTAGACACCACTGATTGACTCCCCTCTAAAAATCAGTATTGACTTTAACATTGTCTCAGTCCCTGATGAGGCAGCTCATGGCTGCAACCCAGTAAATTTGTTAGATCTTTTGTCACTACCATATGTCCCTGCTTACACATTAAGGTCAGAATCAGCAGGATATTTGCTTTGTCCAACACATAATCTCTAGTCCCTCAGAGTAGCTCTGCTTCCCAATTGTGACATTTCTTCCCAGATTCTATTCATAGTGTGCCCTTTAGTCTGGGTACTTATAACTAAAGACACATCTATCTTCTCCCACATTTGAAAATTCTTAAGGAAAACAGGGCTGTTTGTTGTGGTCTAATTGCAAAGCACCCTGTGACTCTTTTGTAAAGGACTCCATATAAATGCATGTTGTTGTTGGGGTAATTATCTCCTAACTCGTGCATATGCCATGGCTTTGCCAATGTGGAAATCACTCCATGAGAGCCGTGTAACTTAAATAGCCATTTTATTTTATTTGTTCAAATTAAGTGAAAGAAGGAATTTATTTTTAAGTGCCTTTTCTGCCTGTGGACTAAAAAGAACTGCAAAGGGAATCCTGGAGGCTTGAAGTAAAAACTTTCCCAAACACAAATGGATACGTGTGGATGTGTGCATTTATACATACGTGTGTAAATACACACCTATCCATTCACCTATATGCAAAACAAGCACGCATGTTGTTCTTGTTATTTAGTCATGGTTGACTCTTCATGATCCCATGGACAATGTGCTTGGAGTTTCTTGGCAAAGATATGAGTGGTTTGCCACTTTTTCCCATTGCAGTAAGGCAATCAGAAGTTAAGTGATTTGCCCAGGGTGACCCAGATAGTAAGTGTCTGAGGCCAGATTTGAACTTACGTCTTCCTGATTCCAGGCCCAGTGCTCTATCCGCTGAGCCACCTAGCTGCCCCTAACAGAAAGAAAATTAAACACACATCACAAAAACCATATCAATGTCTATATATACATGCAGATATGCATTATACATATACATGTATACACGTGTGTATTTTTTTCTGGAAGAGTGACAATCATAACTTCATGAGATCATAAGATGCAGAACTGGAAGGGACATTAGAGAACATTTAGTCCAAATACTTCACTTTACAAATGAGGAAAGTGAGGCTCAGATATTTCAATACAATTCAATAAGCAATTATTCCATGAAAGAAACTTTACTAGGATCTGGGAAAATAAAGATAAAGACAAGAAACTCTGACGTCAAGAAGCTTATATTCTTTTTGTGGCAATGAACACTCAGATAAGTAAATATGATACACACACACACACACACACACACACACACACACATATATATATATATATATATATATATATATATATATATATATATATATATATACATACACACACACAAAGAAAAACAATGTTATTTTAGCAAGTTGTTCCCTAATCACTGAGAATATCAGGCAAGGCTTTTCCTGTAGGAGGTGGCACCTGAGATAAGCCATGAAAAGGACTAGAGATTTGAAAAGGCAGCTTTAAGGAGAGAGATGATTCCAAGTGCAAAAGCACAGAGATGGAATGATATGCATAGATAACAGCAGATGGGTTGGTTTGGCTATAATGTCAAGTTCATGGCAGGGAGTAATGTGAAAAATGTCTTGAAAGATAGTCTGTTAAAGGGCTTTAAACTGTCAAACAAAGAAGTTTATCTTTTAACAAGCCAATGGGCAGTCACAGAAACTTCTTAAGTGTCTTAAACAAGGGAGTGACATGGGCAGAGTTATGCTTTACAAAAATTGGTTTGGTAGGGGGGGCAGAGCCAAGATGGTAGAGTAAAAACACAAATTTGCTTGACCTCCCATTCCAGCTGCCTCTAATACCTATAAAAAATAATTCTAAACAAATTTTTGTGCTACAGGACCTACAAAGTGACAGAGAGAAACAAATCTCCCAAGGAAGGCAGCCTGGCAGGCCAACAGGAAGGGTCTATTGCACTGGGCTAGGAGCAGACTGCAGTCCTGCATGCTCACACTGGCATAAACGGGCAACACAGACCAGTAGGAGCAGACTGCAGGGGACTGATTCACTGGCAGCTCTGATGGTTTCCAGACTTCTCAAACCATAAACACCAAAGAGAAAGTAAAAGGTCAGTGGGGAACACTTTTGAACCTGTGTGAGAGAAGAGCTGTCTAGCCCCTGTCCCCATAGTGGCAGAGGCAATGTCTGCAACTGCTGCCCTGGAGACTTCCTCCTGAGCCCCAGGTCCAAAAATCATGGGCAGACCAAGTGACTGTCCAGTGAGTGATTGCAGGACTCTTGATGGTGCTGAGGCAGAATTCTCTTACTTTGCCTTGCTTGGATCTGGTTTGCAGTCTTGGGTGGCAGTCCTGGGGTGAGAAGTGTTGGTGTGGCAGAGCTTGTGACATCTGTGGAGAGGGCTTCCTCCTCACAATCCTAAGGCAGGTGCCTAGAAGAAGCTCTGATAACAGCTGTGCAAAACCCCAGACATTTGGGACACAGCACTCTCCACTCTGGAAGGAGAGTTGTACTGAGGCTTAGAGCTCAAAAGTCAAGTAATTGGCTGACAAGATGAGCAAATAGAGGAAGCAAAATCAAATTATAGAACTGTTTTTTGATGACAAGGATGATCAAAACATAGAATCAGAAGAAGACAACAAAGTCAAAACTCCTGCATCAAAAGCCTCCAAGAAAAATGTGAACTGGTCACAGGTCATGGAGGAACTCAAGAAGGATTTTGAAAAATCAAGTAAGAGAAAAAGAGCAAAAATTGGGAAGAGAAATGAGAATATGCAAGAAAATCATGAAAAGTGAGTCAATAGCCTGTTAAAGGAGACCCAAAAAATACCGAAAAAATAAAACCTTAAAAAATAGACTAATTCAAATGGCAAAAGAGGCCCAAAAAGCCAATGAGGAGAAGAATGACTTAAAAATCAGAATTAGTCAGATGGAAAAGGAATTTCAAAAACTCCCTGAAGAAAATAATTGCTTCAAAATTAGATTGGAGCAAATGGAAGCTAATGACCATGAGAAATCAAGAAGCTATTAAACAGATTCAAACAAAAAATTGGTTTGGCAACATGGATCAAAAAGAGAGATTGGAGGCGAGAAAACAATCAGGGAGTTAAATTACTTGCCAAAGGTCACACAGCAATAAATTATGTAGCTATAATACAAACCCAAGTCTTTTGACCCCAAATTCAGTGAACTTTCTACTAGTCCTCATTTTATAAAGGAGGAAGGAGCAACACTGACTACCCTGGCCCCCACTGCTTGAAGTTTATTGTAGATCTAGTCTTTCTGCCAATGGCCTCAGTCCCCACTGATAGTGTTCCCCCAAGTACATGGAAGGATCCCTAATTTATCTACTTTTTAATAGTCAGATTAGCTTTGCTAAGGAATATTTACTTTGAAAGGTAGAATTATAAATATTCAAATTTACTCATGTAACATTTGGGACTTAATTATTCTCCTCATACCACCTCAAACTCAGAGAAGAGGAAGGGGATTAAGTTCACAACTTAGCTCAGTTCTTATAGAGCACACATTACCAGTTCCTTGTTCAAAGTCCTCTATAGGGTTTAAGTCCTGGGCATATGGCTTCTCAGAGCTTCCCTGCTAGACTGGCTAGTTAGGTCACTCCAAGGTTGCAATAGCTAGAACTCCAGACCTGATGCTAGCACCTAAAACAGAGGACAAATGAAAACAGAAGATAAAGAAAAATTCCCATAGTCATTTCTCAGTCCACCAGAATAAAAGAGCGAGAGGGAAGGTATTCTCCCTCCTCGGTCAATTCATGGTGCCCTCTCGGTGAATGAACTATAATTTTTACCCTGTGGTTGCTTCAGAAAAGACCTCAGAGAATAGAATATGCAGGGAAAAGGAGAAACTATACCAGTCTGGTCAGTTTTCAAGATGCTTCCTGTTGTCATGAAGCAGCCAATCAAAGTGGGCCACTTCCATCCATAGAGTAGGAAAAAGCAGGATACAGGATGCCTCTATTTTAGATTTGGTTACATCCAGGGTAAGCCCTGTACACATCTAAAAATAGAACAACAACAAATAGAATTAGTAGTTTGAGGAAATGTTTCCTTAAATCTAGGCGGTTTATATTTCTATAGGATTGTTGTTACATTATATGTAATTGAGAATCCAAGATAGACACTACCACCATCACCGTTTTCTTATAGCAGCATAGCACTTTGTTCATAGCACTCTAAGTAAAACGCATTTCCCTCATCTCTCTCCTGACACGAAGGAGCTGCGGAACCTGCCTACAGGATAGTCATGGTGATGTATAAGGAAGTGCCTTGGATAGACTATGGAACACATGCAGATAATCCTTAATTGGTTCTGGTTGACTAGCCACATTGTGAATAGGAGATTTTATTATTGTTATCATTATTATCCTGATTCTTATTGACTTCGTTTAAAAGTCTTTAGTTGGTTTCTATCATCCTTCTCTTGTTTTATTTGCTCTTTGTCACATTTTGCTTATGGTTTCTGGTAAAAGACCATGGTAAGGGAAAAGGCTTTAGGGAATTTTTAGTTCTGAGGCCATATTGTCCCAGGAAAGAAGGTTCAGCCTTTAGCATTTTTGATTGTTCTTTTCAGTTCTATGTGAAAGAAATGGAATCTTTGACCTTGGGAGTTTTCAAAAATCAGAAGAGCAAGACACAGGGATCCAGGATTCAAATCCAGAGCAGTGGCAGAATCCAGCTATATCAATGCCCTGAGAAGTAAGGAGTAATTTTCAGAAGAACTTTCTGGGCCCAGGACAGTATAAGCTGAGAGGAGGATTCATTCAGCAGAAATGCCATATATGAACATAAACTTGGTAGAACCAATGTTATGTGGGAACTAAACTAAATTGAGTCTACCCTCTCCAGAGGTGAGGTATGAGAGAGTATATCCTGAAAGAACTGGGGGAAATGTTTTACTTTGTTCTTGCTATATCTCTAAAGGAAAAATCTCTCTGTTAAAGTTACTCAATATTTTGGTTAAATAGAACTGGGATACTAATAACTGCCCCTAACAGTATGGGGAACTCAGCTGATGGCCGCTCAAGCTCATGGCAGTAGATAAGAAAGAGTTTCCTAACCTGTAAGAGTATCCTAAGTTCCTGAAGGGGAGGTATAGCAGTCTAGTTCTGGGAGAGAAAACCAGAATATATTCATTACACAATAAATTTTAAAAGAACAAAGAAAAACAAAACTGAAAAAAATGAAGATATAGTAGAAAGAACTAGGTAGTAACTCATAACCATGTAACTATTTATTAAATATGATACTACCAAATTATTTGGAGTCAATAAAAATAATTGACTTTCAATTGTGGGTATGTTGCTACGTGTAATCTGTTGGGCAAGTTATTTGGGCCTCAGTTTCCATGTGTGTAAAATAAAGAAGTTGAATTGGGCAATTAAACCATTCACATTCTAAGGTTGTATGACTTTAAGTCATAGTCAGGCATTCTAAGGAATAGTCCCTTTCCAAAGTGACCTCAAGGGGAGAAATATAATATTCCATATTTATCCCAACTTAATCTACAAGTGAAAACTTCAATCATTTTGTAGAAGCAGTTTTCCCTAGAGATTTTACTGGGGAATTCTAGATATAAGATACCACTAAAATAGAAAAAATGATGGTGACAGGTTTAATAATTACACTTTTTATTTTCATATTGAAGAGAAAAAAGATGAATATGTGTGACACATATTTTGTTAATATTAATTGTTCATATTTTATTATTAAGACATTAACAATGGCTAATCCCACTCAAGGGTTGCTCTTGGGTGAAAGATGACAGATGACACAAACATAAAAAATGCTATATTTAAGACATATAGATGGCATAGTGGCTAGAGTACTGAACTTGCAGTCAGGGAGATCCGAATTGAAATCCTGCCCCAGGCATTTACAAGCAGTGTGATAATGGGCAAATTTCATAGCCTCTTTGTGTCTCAGTTTTCTCATCTATAAAATGAAAGGATGGACTCATGGCCTCTAAAGTCCTTTTCCACTCTAATATATGCCTACACATATTAGAGTAACAAGGAGGTAGGATGGTACAGTAGGAACAGTGTTGTTTGGAGTAAAAAGACTTGACTTCAAATCTCAGCTCTGAGACATAGTACATGTGTGATATTAGGTATGCCATATAACCATCTTGGGACTTAATTTCATCCATCCATAAACTGAGGGTGTTGGGCTCAATAACTTTGAGGATTCCTTCTAGCTTTAAATCTACGGTTCTAAAATTAAAGTACTTTTTACTCATCTAACTAGAAAAAAGAGGTCATAGGGGTGGCTAGGTGGCTCAGTGAATAGAGTACTGGCCCTGGAGTCAAGATGACCTGAGTTCAAATCTGGCCTCAGACACTTAACACAAAAAACTAGCTGTGTGACCTTGGGTAAGTTACTTAACCCCAATTGCCCTGCCTTACCCCCTCCCAAAAAAAAAAAAAGAAAAAGAAAAAGAGGTCATCCAGAAATCAAAGCACATGGTGGGCATGAACAGCCTGCAACATATTTTTAAAAAACAGTCTTTAACCTTATGTGTTTCTACTCTAATTGGGCAAGAACACACAAGAGGAGCTAAAACACAAGGATGTTTAGAAATAACCGCATCCATGAAAGCCAGAGAAAGTCAGGAGCAAGGCTAGGAAAGGATTGACGACAGGCCATCCTGATCCCCTCTGCAAAATGGAGCCTCTAGAAAGAACTCACCAACAGCAGAAGGAAGGGACACTTTTGTGGAGGGATATTCCACTGTGGTACAATCACAATGAACAATAGTGCATTGACCATTTCAATGATCCATGATAGGCTGTTCCAATGGTAGAGAAAGCATAGTGTTTAAGTCCTGGGCAGCCAGGAACACAATCAGGAGAGGAACCGAGGAAGTATCCTTTTGATGTCAAAAGTACTGGAAAAAGGCCTACAGCACTTGAATGGATCTAGATGCCTTAAAAAGAGTATGTTTTCTGTTAGATTCATCTGTCATCTTTTCATCCAAGAATAGTCCCTTGTTGAATTGGAATAACCATTGTTCATGTTTTGATAATAAAACAATGATAAATTAATAATAACAAAATATAAGACACAAATATTCATTGTGAAGATATTATGGGAAGCCGTTGACAAGATACAGGTTTGGTGGAGTTAGGGGAGGAGTTGTAAGCTGCACCAGTGGAGATTACAGATCCAATTAAGTTTTGTAGTAATTTAAGTCATTTCATCAGACAGAATATTTATAAGGCCTAGGAGATTCTCCCCAAATCCAGGCAACATTCTGATGTTTGCTAAATCTGCTCTAATCTCAGGAATTATACAGGTAGTAGTTAGGTAATTTGCATTTATAGAGCTTCTACTATGAAAAGAGAACAGTAAGACAAAGCAAACTCATGTTGGTTACCATTCCCTTGGATAAAATCATTACTTGGTATTGGCAAATAATCAGTAATTCAACTAGTTTGCTGTCAATCTTGTAGATAAGGTGGTGGTGGTAGTGGTTTAAATTTGGATAAAAACTAAAATGTGTACATTTTGTTTTCCCCCAATTAATTTAAGCTCATTGAGGTCAACTATGTTTTATTTTTGTCTTTGGACCTTCAGTGATTTAGCACAGCATCTGGAACATGGAGAACTTTAATAAATAATACTAGCTAAGATTTGTATAGACTCATGCAGGGGTGGGCAACCTGTGGCCAAAAGGTCATATGTATCCTTCTAGGTTCTCAGGTGCAGCCTTTTGATTGAGTTCAAGTTTTACAGAACAAACCCTTTTATTAGGGGGATTTATTCTGTTACGTTTGGATTGAGTCAACGGGCCATACTTGAGAACCTAGAAGGCCACATATGGCCTTGAGGTCAAGGTTCCCCACCCCTGGTAGACCTTTATGGTTTGCAGAACAATTTACAATTGAGCAGAGGAAAGGAAAAGGAACAAGTATTTATATAGTGCCTACATACCAGGTACTGTGCTAAGGCACTTTACAAATACCTCATTTGATCTTCTTGACTACTCTCTGAGGATACCCCCATTTTTTGATTGAGGAAACTGAGGTAGCCAGAGGATAAGTGACTTGTCTGGGGTTTGTAATACCACGTACCAGCAGATTCCCCGAAGAATGCTACTGTGCACAGCTTTTAAGGTTCAGATTGCACAGTATAGTGAACACTCTGTTTATTCCATTACAAATCAAGGCAAACATTCACAGAAAATCACAATAGAGTGTTCACAACAGCTTAACATTAGAATGGCCACACAGTTTTCACTACAGTGGCCACAATATTTAGAACAAGGAACAAAAGAATAATCATCTGGTTTCCCTAAGTGGGAAACCCTCCTTACTTAATCATCCAGTGAATTCACAATACCATGATCAATACTTAATCATTCAATCAATTCACAATACAGTAATCAATCTTCCACTCATGGGGCAAATCAATACCTTAATCAATCACTCATCTAGCAATCAGTCACTAAGTATCATTAATCACAAGATACAATCATTAGAAAATTACACAAACCCTCCACCCCTCAGTGTCCAGAAAACCTCAATTTCATCCAAGGGGAGACCTTTTCTTCATCTTGATTCTGGGTGGTCTCTCTGATTCCCTGGATCCTCTTCCATGGTCCTAGCTCCTACCTGAATCCACCAAACAGTCACCTGGATTCAGGGGCAGACAGTTCCCAGGTCTTTGTGCAGTCCTCCAGGCAGTCCCTGGCACACTGAAGTTCACAGGGTGGGGCACATCTCAGACCCTTCACCATTTCTGTTGCTGGAACTCAAGGATCAGCCAGGTCAGGAACAAACAAAGGGTTATCCTGGTCATGCTTCTTTAGTCCTCCAGCAGTTCAGCTGGCCCTAGAACCCAGGAGAAATGCCCTTCCAGGAGGCCTTCTAGGCAAGCCCTCTCAGCTTTCCAGGTGGCTTTCACCAGATTCTGGTCTTGGGAAAACTTCAACTCATTTCTCAGTCAGCTTCCAGATGCTGGGAGAGAAAATCTCTCTCTCTCTCTCTCAAGAAAACTCCAACTCACTTCCTCAGTCCAGCAGCCCAGCTCCCAGATGCTGGGACAGTCCTGCTTCCTCCAACAGGAGTCACCAGGAGGAACATTCAGATTCTGTCTCTCTGTCTCTAGAATTCTTATATACACACACTGGCCTCCTGTCTCAGCCAATCCCCTTCTCCCACCAACAAGGGAGTTCATGCCCTCTCAACAGGGGACAGAGTTCACACCTTCCATACTTAGCCCTAGTTATTAAGTGCTAGGTATCTACTAAATTGATTGTTGTTACAGGGTTACATAATTGTAAGTGTCTAAGGCTGAATTTTAACTCATCTTCCTGTCTCTAGGTCTAGTACTGTATCTACTGTGCTACCTACTTCCCTCTACCTGATTTAAATCTCATTTTATCTTCAAAACAACCCTAGGAGAGAGATGATATTATTATCTCTATTTTTCAGATGAGAAAATTGTGGCAGGTAGGAGTTAAATGACTTCTCCATAGTCAAAGAGTTAGCAAGAATTTGTGGCTTGATTTGAGTTCACATCTTCCTGACTTGAGTCCTATACTCTATACATTGTACCACCAACTTGCCTCTAAAAAGTTGTCATATAAAAAAAGGATAGATAGATAGATTTGGACTCTCCTGTTTGTTATAATTAAATATCTATCTTGGCTAATGACCAAGGGTAACATTTCCACAGCACGAATTAGCAAGTACCATGAATTATTTTATTTTTGCAATTTAAGCAAACAAATAATTATTCGGGGCAAGAGGAAAGAGTTCCCATAGCAGGCTATGCCTATGTTAGATCATTTGTTAACCATTGGTAATTATTATAAGCCATTAATAAATTCATGTTTTCTGCACTAATACACTGGTGACAAATCTGTGAATTAGTCCAGCCATTTTTGGATGCAATTTGAAATTATGTTTTTAAAAGTAACTAAGATATTTATACTCTGTGACTCAAAAGTTCCCTAATGGGCAAATACCCCAAGGAGGTCAAAGATAGGCCCTGACTATAACAAAATAATTCTAACATCATTTTTTGGTGTGGTAGCAAAGAATTAGAAATAAATTAGATACTCAACAAATAGAAAATGGATAAAAATTATGATCTCAGCATGTAATGCAAGTTCCTTTTATCATAAGAACAAATGAATGTAAATAATTCAGCAAAGCATGGGAAATTTTATATGAACTAATGCATAGTGAATTGAGGAATGAGTGCCTGGAAAGCTGTACAAAATGACTATAATGAAAATGGAAAGAACGAGTACAAAAAGAAACTGTACTCTGTGTAATTATAATAATTAAGATTTTCCTCAAAGAAGATATGAGAAAATGTACCTACATCTGTATTGGTAATGGAATTTGGAGATGCCCCTATATTGGCTTGGTTTTTGGGTTGAGTGTTAAAACCCAGAGCTTGTGAATCCCACTTGTGGGATGGACTTGTTGACGTGAAGAGAGAGGGCTGAACCAGGAGGAGCCATGAATTGGGAGAGAGGCCCAAGCCTAGAGAAGGCCAGAAGGACTTTGGGAGAGCAGCATCCAGCATTGTGGAGCATGAATTGCTGAGAGAAAGACCACTGAGAGCCCTTGGAACTGCCCAGGACTTTTGAGAACTGCCACCTGGAACTGCCAAGAACTGAGGAGCCATAGCTGTGATGCCGGTATTTTGTCTGTCTGTTTTGATGTTGTTTTGCCAGATTCACCTGATGGTGAAGGACAGTGCTGCTGTTGTAGAGGTCCTGGAACCTGGCTGTTGGTTCAGAAGCCCTGAAGGAGGATTTTCTTGTGGTACCTGCACAGAAATCCTGGAAGAGCGCCTTGCTGATGTTTTCAGGGATTCTGGGACTGTTCTACAGGCAGAGAGTGACTTGATGAGGACGCTGGCTATGGCTTTGTTGAGCCTTGTCTCCCCAGGACCTGAGATTGCTGAGGGCTTGCCTTGAGTGAAGATGAAAGAAAGACCTTTCCTTGGGTATTCAATGCTGAGCTTAACCTTGTAACTTAAGGGTGGATGGCCTTTTGTGCTCTGCAGCCCCTTTTGAGATTCAGAGGTGGGAAGCCTTTGAGTTTTCTTTGTACTCCACTTTACTATGCTGGTAACCTGAACCTTGGAAGTTGCCTTTGCTTGGCATTACAACATCCCTTCTTTGCAGGGCAGGAGTAGGGGGTTATAGGTGTGAAACACTATTTATTTCATCAGATTTAGGTGACATATTGGTTAATGTTAAACTTTTTTCTTCTTTTTCTTTTTAAACTTTTTTAAAAGAAGAGATTACTTTTGGAGTGGGAGGGGATGAAGGATGTATTTGAAAATGACAGTGACAAAAACCGTGAAACATCAACAAAAATACGAATTATGAAAATAATGTGTTTATTTTCCAAAAGAATGTTTAAACACTGCAAATGTGGCATTTCATTTCAAGTGAACTTCACACATTGTCGACATTTTCACATGAAAAGTTCTGATAGAAACAAAAAGCATTACTTTGAAATTAAGGTATAAACAGAAGAATAATTTATCATTATGTGAGCTGTTCTTCCTTTTTATATTATTAGTACTGAATTTGATATTTTTCATTAACATATCTCATCCATTTTTACATATTTCTTAAAAGTGATCAAATCCCACCATGAGACAAAAACCAAGTTTGTTAAAATCCATTTTTAAAAGTGATGATATATGTATGTGAATCGCAGAATATCACAATTTCCAGGGAATCAAAATCTTGGGTTACTGAAAAAGCAATATAGATATGCATGGTGGCAATAAAAAATTAGGACATGGTTTTGTTCACAAACTATGTGCACAATCAACGTAAAAAAATGTCTTCAAAGCCGTGTGGCCCAAAAAGGAGGCGGGTTAGTTGTATAAAGATGGAAGCAGATGGACAATCCGCACGTTGGATTGGTACCCACACAATGTCAAGAGATTGAAACCTACCACACACTATCCACCTAGTCAGGAAAATCAGGTGAACTTGAACAAGAAACAAAAAACCAACCTTGTCCCTGGAATAAAAATTCTCCATTTTTTTTTTTTGCTATTATCAGCACATAAAATGTCGGTCTTTATACAATTTACTTTAATCACTTCCTGTTTCAGTTTTTGGAGGTTTGTTCTGAGCCAAATTAACATTTGTAAAACACTCTGAAATCCATATTATAAGTTACAGTTGAATACCAATCCTTGTATTTTGACTAAAGCCAGGCTTTAATGATTTTTAAAACTACATAAACATGTTGGTATCCTTGCTCTCCTAGCAGGAACAGGTCCTAATTGCTTCACCCTGCTTTCCTGATTGGTAGTTTTGGTAGGGGAGAGAATTGTTAGGAAGGAAGCAGCTCTAAGATCCTTACCAATTAAAGTCTTGGATGAAGTCAAACATGACTAGGGGAGGATATGTATAATTTCCATATTTGTGACATTAAAAGATCGCATAGGAGAAAACTGAGGTATCCATTGGAAGAGGAAACATGGAAGAGAATTCTGGACTTGGAGTCAGGAGAGAGACTTGAACTCAAATCCTACCTTGGACAATGAGTGACTGGACAAATCGCTTAACCTCTCTAAAAATAATTTTCTTTATGTGTAAAGGAAATTATAACACATAAACTACGTACCTTACAGGGTCCTTGTGAGGCTCCATCCATTCCAAGCCAGTAAGCATTTTTTGATAACAGGAGCAGGTAGGTAGCTGAGTGGATAGAGAACTAGGTCAAGAAGACAAGTTCACATCTTCCCTCAGATATTTACTATGTGACCTTGGACAAGTCACTTCACCCTGTTTGCCTCAGTTTCCTCATCTGTGAAAATGAACTGGAGAAAGAAATGGCAAACTACTCCAGTATTTTTGCTGAGAAAACCCCAAATGAGATGACAAAGAGTCAAATGTGACTGAAAATGACTGAAAAACAACAAAGCTCATGAAATGCAAGGTACTGTACTAAGTGCTTCAGATAAAAAGATCAAAAAGAAACAAAAGAAAACAAAAAACAAAATCCCTGCACTCATGGAATTTATTTCAAAAAGTATATCAAGGAATTTGTATAACTTAAAATCTTACATAAATATCAGTTTATTAATAAAGAATTAAACTTTTAAATTATGGAACAAGGATATAAAAATATAAGAAAGTTAATTTTATTTCTTACCCATCGTAAAATCCTCTTTCTGGATCTGGCCTCTCACAAGGTGCATGAACTTTTACCACCTGACTCCTTATTTGATAGTTCTTTGACTTTGGGCAGCTCCATTTCCCTTGAAATTTTCCTTTCAACTTTACTCAGTTTGAGCCTCCTCTTCTGCAAAGTGAGTGACTCAGTAACAATAGTTCTAAATTATATGATTTTTAATTATTTTTTTCAATAAGCAAAAATCTTCCTTATGTCTCTCTCCTTCCCTAATAGAGAATGAAAGAAAAAAAAAACTTCCTGTTACAAACATGTACAGTCAAGCAAAACAGATTTCTATATTGGCTATGTAAAAAGTGAAATATATATATATATACATATATATATATATATAAAATATTTAAATAAATACATTATGTATTAGTCATATTTACAATGTTCGTTATAAGTTGTATTTATATTCATTATCTATTCATAATATAATGCATATATTTAAAAATAAATATGTCTGTATATAAATATGTGTATTAAATATACATATGTACCACATTTTGTATTCTTGAGTCCTTCACCCCACTTTATCAGAAGGCAAGTAGCGTACTTCATCATTAGTTCTCTGAAATTATGTTTTATCATTATTTTGGTCAGACTTCCTAAGGCTTTCAAAGTTGTTTGTTTTTATAAGATTGTAGCCATTTTATAAACCATTCTCCTTATTCCATTCATTTTACTTTACATTAGTTCATTTATATCTTCCTATGTTTTTCTAAAACTACACCCTGCATCATTTTTTTTACAACATAGTATTCTGTCACATGCATAGATCATAACTTGTTCATCTCTTCCCTGATTGATGGGATTCCCATTCTTTGTTACTTCAAGAAGGATTTTCAATACTGCTATACCTCCTTAATTAAAGTCTGTTTTGCTTAGGACTAATTTCTCCCTCTTAATCTATACTTCCTCTAATTCTTCCTTCTCTCTTCTCCCCTTTCTGTCCTAGTCTCCTATTTAGTGAAATTCATTTCTACTTGTTTTCTGCCCTCCTTTGATCAGCTCAGTTAAGAGTAAGGTTCAAATTATAGGTCATTCCTTTTCTTTGTTTTATAGACTTTTACTTGCACGCTCTGATTATGTGAAATAAATTTCTGTAACCTTCCTTTCTCTTTCCCCCCTAATGTATTCCTCTTCCCAACTCTTTCCATTCAACCTTTAAACCATCAAGACATAACAGAATGATTCTAAGATCTTCCATTTAATTAGACTCCCTCTATGACCCCTGATAATGATATGGTTCAGAGAGGTCACATATATCATTTCTCCATGTTAGAATGAAAGTATTTATCATTGTTCAGTTCCTTTTGATTATTCTTTCACTTTTGCCCTTTTCATGTCCTCTTCATTTTCATGTTTGCACTTCAAAGTTTCTATACAGCAGGGTGACTAGGTGGGGCAGTGAATAAAGCACTGGCCTTGGAGTCAGGAGGACATGAGTAAAAGTCCAGCCTCAGACACTTAGTACAAAAACTAGCCATGGGACCTTGGGCAAGTCATTTAACCCCAATTGCCATACCTTCCCCCCTCCAAAAAGCAAAAGAAAAAAGTACCTGGGGGGGCGGAGCCAAAATGGTGGCATAGGAGCAGCAAGGTACCATAGCTCCTACATAGCCACCTCAAAATACCCATAAAATATGACTCTAAACAAATTCTAGAGCTCTAAAACACACACAAATATACTTCCTGCTGAAGGCAGCTCAGCTAGGAGGGACCACCTCAGTGCTGGGAGCCGAAAGCAGCCCACCCTGAAACTGTGGCTTGGCCCTGGGGGTGGCCTGATGAGCCAAGCTGAGCTGCAGCTGGAGCTTCAGGAGAGCGGATCTGTGGCAGCTGTGGCAGTATCCAGAGTTATCAAGCCATAAGAAAAAAAGGACTAAGTGAAAGGTCAATAGAACTTGGCTAAAATTGGGGGAGATAAGCAGGTCTGGCCAAACTGTCTCCAGAGCAAGGAAGCAACAGAAGCAGAGGCCCTGCAGCTGCCTCCACCTTGCTGCTTCAGAGCTCCCCCTGCAGACTGCAGGGGGGCCAAACAATCGTTCAGAGGCCAAGTGCTCTTGTGTTGAGTGGCCTGGATCTGGATCGTGGTCTTGGGTGGTGGTCCTGGGGTGCGTTTTCAGTGAGCCAGAGCTGGTGGGGGCTGCAGCAGCCTCCTACAAGCATCAGTAGCTGGGAAAACCCCAGCAATTTGGGACAGAGCTTTCCCCTCTGGAAGCAGAGTTTCACAGAGCTAAAAAAAATCAGTGATTTGCCAACCATGAGCAAGCATAGGAAGCAAAGTAAGAACAGCAACCAAACTCTAGATTCCTTCTTTGGGGAAGAGAAAGATCAAAGCAGGGAACAGGAGGAAGGCAACACAGTCAGAACTCCTGCACCAAAAGCTTTCAAGAAACATGAAGATTGCCTAAAAGCTAGAGATCAGCTGAAGAAGGATTTTGAAAACCAAATGAGAGAAGTGGAGGAAAAATTGGGAAGAGAAATAAGAATGATGCAAGAAAATCATGAAAAGGGAGTCAACAACCTGACTGAAGAAATTAACACCTTAAAAAATAGATTAACTCAAATGACAAAAGAGGCCCAAAAAGCCAATGAGGAGAAGAATGCCTTGAAAAGTTGATTTGCCAGATGGAAAAAGAATCTCAAAAGCTTTCAGAAGAGAATAATTCCTTCAGAATTAGAGTGGAGCAAATGGAAGCAAATGACTTTATGAGAAATCAAAATACTATCAAACAGATCCAAACAAATGAAAAAATAGAAGGCAATGTGAATTGAGTCCTTGAAAAAACCACTGACCTGGAAAACAGATCCAGGAGGGATAATTTAAAAATTATTGGACTACCTGAAAGCCATGATCAAAATAAAGAACTTAGAAAGCATGCTTCAAGAAATTCTCAAGGAACATTGCCCTGATATTTTAGAAACAGATGGCAAAAGAGAACTTGAAAGAATTCACCAATCACCTCTTGAAAAATATCCCCAAAAGAAAACTCCTAGAAATATTATAGCCAGGTTCCAGAGTCCCCAGATCAAGGAGAAAATATGACAAGCTGCCAAGAAGAAACAATTTGAATATTGTGGAAACACAATTAGGATAACTCAGGATCTAGCAGCTTCTACATTAAGGAATTGAAGGGCCTGGAATATGATATTCCAGAGATCAAGGGAGCTAAGATTAAAACCAAGAATCACCTACTCAGCAAAATTGAGTATAGTGCTTCAGGGGAAAATATGGTCATTCA
>JAQQSU010000148.1:0-23128 GCA_028627135.1 Pseudochirops cupreus | reverse complement strand
TATTTTCTCCTTGATCTGGGGACTCTGGAACCTGGCTATAATATTTCTAGGAGTTTTCTTTTGGGGATATTTTTCAAGAGGTGATTGGTGAATTCTTTCAAGTTCTCTTTTGCCATCTGTTTCTAAAATATCAGGGCAATGTTCCTTGAGAATTTCTTGAAGCATGCTTTCTAAGTTCTTTATTTTGATCATGGCTTTCAGGTAGTCCAATAATTTTTAAATTATCCCTCCTGGATCTGTTTTCCAGGTCAGTGGTTTTTTCAAGGACTCAATTCACATTGCCTTCTATTTTTTCATTTGTTTGGATCTGTTTGATAGTATTTTGATTTCTCATAAAGTCATTTGCTTCCATTTGCTCCACTCTAATTCTGAAGGAATTATTCTCTTCTGAAAGCTTTTGAGATTCTTTTTCCATCTGGCAAATCAACTTTTCAAGGCATTCTTCTCCTCATTGGCTTTTTGGGCCTCTTTTGTCATTTGAGTTAATCTATTTTTTAAGGTGTTAATTTCTTCAGTCAGGTTGTTGACTCCCTTTTCATGATTTTCTTGCATCATTCTTATTTCTCTTCCCAATTTTTCCTCCACTTCTCTCATTTGGTTTTCAAAATCCTTCTTCAGCTGATCTCTAGCTTTTAGGCAATCTTCATGTTTCTTGAAAGCTTTTGGTGCAGGAGTTCTGACTGTGTTGCCTTCCTCCTGTTCCCTGCTTTGATCTTTCTCTTCCCCAAAGAAGGAATCTAGAGTTTGGTTGCTGTTCTTACTTTGCTTCCTATGCTTGCTCATGGTTGGCAAATCACTGATTTTTTTTAGCTCTGTGAAACTCTGCTTCCAGAGGGGAAAGCTCTGTCCCAAATTGCTGGGGTTTTCCCAGCTACTGATGCTTGTAGGAGGCTGCTGCAGCCCCCACCAGCTCTGGCTCACTGAAAACGCACCCCAGGACCACCACCCAAGACCACGATCCAGATCCAGGCCACTCAACACAAGAGCACTTGGCCTCTGAACGATTGTTTGGCCCCCCTGCAGTCTGCAGGGGGAGCTCTGAAGCAGCAAGGTGGAGGCAGCTGCAGGGCCTCTGCTTCTGTTGCTTCCTTGCTCTGGAGACAGTTTGGCCAGACCTGCTTATCTCCCCCAATTTTAGCCAAGTTCTATTGACCTTTCACTTAGTCCTTTTTTTCTTATGGCTTGATAACTCTGGATACTGCCACAGCTGCCACAGATCCGCTCTCCTGAAGCTCCAGCTGCAGCTCAGCTTGGCTCATCAGGCCACCCCCAGGGCCAAGCCACAGTTTCAGGGTGGGCTGCTTTCGGCTCCCAGCACTGAGGTGGTCCCTCCTAGCTGAGCTGCCTTCAGCAGGAAGTATATTTGTGTGTGTTTTAGAGCTCTAGAATTTGTTTAGAGTCATATTTTATGGGTATTTTGAGGTGGCTATGTAGGAGCTATGGTACCTTGCTGCTCCTATGCCACCATTTTGGCTCCGCCCCCCCAGGTACTTTTTTCTTTTGCTTTTTGGAGGGGGGAAGGTATGGCAATTGGGGTTAAATGACTTGCCCAAGGTCCCATGGCTAGTTTTTGTACTAAGTGTCTGAGGCTGGACTTTTACTCATGTCCTCCTGACTCCAAGGCCAGTGCTTTATTCACTGCCCCACCTAGTCACCCTGCTGTATAGAAACTTTGAAGTGCAAACATGAAAATGAAGAGGACATGAAAAGGGCAAAAGTGAAAGAATAATCAAAAGGAACTGAACAATGATAAATACTTTCATTCTAACATGGAGAAATGATATATGTGACCTCTCTGAACCATATCATTATCAGGGGTCATAGAGGGAGTCTAATTAAATGGAAGATCTTAGAATCATTCTGTTATGTCTTGATGGTTTAAAGGTTGAATGGAAAGAGTTGGGAAGAGGAATACATTAGGGGGGAAAGAGAAAGGAAGGTTACAGAAATTTATTTCACATAATCAGAGCGTGCAAGTAAAAGTCTATAAAACAAAGAAAAGGAATGACCTATAATTTGAACCTTACTCTTAACTGAGCTGATCAAAGGAGGGCAGAAAACAAGTAGAAATGAATTTCACTAAATAGGAGACTAGGACAGAAAGGGGAGAAGAGAGAAGGAAGAATTAGAGGAAGTATAGATTAAGAGGGAGAAATTAGTCCTAAGCAAAACAGACTTTAATTAAGGAGGTATAGCAGTATTGAAAATCCTTCTTGAAGTAACAAAGAATGGGAATCCCATCAATCAGGGAAGAGATGAACAAGTTATGATCTATGCATGTGACAGAATACTATGTTGTAAAAAAAATGATGCAGGGTGTAGTTTTAGAAAAACATAGGAAGATATAAATGAACTAATGTAAAGTAAAATGAATGGAATAAGGAGAATGGTTTATAAAATGGCTACAATCTTATAAAAACAAACAACTTTGAAAGCCTTAGGAAGTCTGACCAAAATAATGATAAAACATAATTTCAGAGAACTAATGATGAAGTACGCTACTTGCCTTCTGATAAAGTGGGGTGAAGGACTCAAGAATACAAAATGTGGTACATATGTATATTTAATACACATATTTATATACAGACATATTTATTTTTAAATATATGCATTATATTATGAATAGATAATGAATATAAATACAACTTATAACGAACATTGTAAATATGACTAATACATAATGTATTTATTTAAATATTTTATATATATATATATATGTATATATATATATATTTCACTTTTTACATAGCCAATATAGAAATCTGTTTTGCTTGACTGTACATGTTTGTAACAGGAAGTTTTTTTTTTCTTTCATTCTCTATTAGGGAAGGAGAGAGACATAAGGAAGATTTTTGCTTATTGAAAAAAATAATTAAAAATCATATAATTTAGAACTATTGTTACTGAGTCACTCACTTTGCAGAAGAGGAGGCTCAAACTGAGTAAAGTTGAAAGGAAAATTTCAAGGGAAATGGAGCTGCCCAAAGTCAAAGAACTATCAAATAAGGAGTCAGGTGGTAAAAGTTCATGCACCTTGTGAGAGGCCAGATCCAGAAAGAGGATTTTACGATGGGTAAGAAATAAAATTAACTTTCTTATATTTTTATATCCTTGTTCCATAATTTAAAAGTTTAATTCTTTATTAATAAACTGATATTTATGTAAGATTTTAAGTTATACAAATTCCTTGATATACTTTTTGAAATAAATTCCATGAGTGCAGGGATTTTGTTTTTTGTTTTCTTTTGTTTCTTTTTGATCTTTTTATCTGAAGCACTTAGTACAGTACCTTGCATTTCATGAGCTTTGTTGTTTTTCAGTCATTTTCAGTCACATTTGACTCTTTGTCATCTCATTTGGGGTTTTCTCAGCAAAAATACTGGAGTAGTTTGCCATTTCTTTCTCCAGTTCATTTTCACAGATGAGGAAACTGAGGCAAACAGGGTGAAGTGACTTGTCCAAGGTCACATAGTAAATATCTGAGGGAAGATGTGAACTTGTCTTCTTGACCTAGTTCTCTATCCACTCAGCTACCTACCTGCTCCTGTTATCAAAAAATGCTTACTGGCTTGGAATGGATGGAGCCTCACAAGGACCCTGTAAGGTACGTAGTTTATGTGTTATAATTTCCTTTACACATAAAGAAAATTATTTTTAGAGAGGTTAAGCGATTTGTCCAGTCACTCATTGTCCAAGGTAGGATTTGAGTTCAAGTCTCTCTCCTGACTCCAAGTCCAGAATTCTCTTCCATGTTTCCTCTTCCAATGGATACCTCAGTTTTCTCCTATGCGATCTTTTAATGTCACAAATATGGAAATTATACATATCCTCCCCTAGTCATGTTTGACTTCATCCAAGACTTTAATTGGTAAGGATCTTAGAGCTGCTTCCTTCCTAACAATTCTCTCCCCTACCAAAACTACCAATCAGGAAAGCAGGGTGAAGCAATTAGGACCTGTTCCTGCTAGGAGAGCAAGGATACCAACATGTTTATGTAGTTTTAAAAATCATTAAAGCCTGGCTTTAGTCAAAATACAAGGATTGGTATTCAACTGTAACTTATAATATGGATTTCAGAGTGTTTTACAAATGTTAATTTGGCTCAGAACAAACCTCCAAAAACTGAAACAGGAAGTGATTAAAGTAAATTGTATAAAGACCGACATTTTATGTGCTGATAATAGCAAAAAAAAAAAATGGAGAATTTTTATTCCAGGGACAAGGTTGGTTTTTTGTTTCTTGTTCAAGTTCACCTGATTTTCCTGACTAGGTGGATAGTGTGTGGTAGGTTTCAATCTCTTGACATTGTGTGGGTACCAATCCAACGTGCGGATTGTCCATCTGCTTCCATCTTTATACAACTAACCCGCCTCCTTTTTGGGCCACACGGCTTTGAAGACATTTTTTTACGTTGATTGTGCACATAGTTTGTGAACAAAACCATGTCCTAATTTTTTATTGCCACCATGCATATCTATATTGCTTTTTCAGTAACCCAAGATTTTGATTCCCTGGAAATTGTGATATTCTGCGATTCACATACATATATCATCACTTTTAAAAATGGATTTTAACAAACTTGGTTTTTGTCTCATGGTGGGATTTGATCACTTTTAAGAAATATGTAAAAATGGATGAGATATGTTAATGAAAAATATCAAATTCAGTACTAATAATATAAAAAGGAAGAACAGCTCACATAATGATAAATTATTCTTCTGTTTATACCTTAATTTCAAAGTAATGCTTTTTGTTTCTATCAGAACTTTTCATGTGAAAATGTCGACAATGTGTGAAGTTCACTTGAAATGAAATGCCACATTTGCAGTGTTTAAACATTCTTTTGGAAAATAAACACATTATTTTCATAATTCGTATTTTTGTTGATGTTTCACGGTTTTTGTCACTGTCATTTTCAAATACATCCTTCATCCCCTCCCACTCCAAAAGTAATCTCTTCTTTTAAAAAAGTTTAAAAAGAAAAAGAAGAAAAAAGTTTAACATTAACCAATATGTCACCTAAATCTGATGAAATAAATAGTGTTTCACACCTATAACCCCCTACTCCTGCCCTGCAAAGAAGGGATGTTGTAATGCCAAGCAAAGGCAACTTCCAAGGTTCAGGTTACCAGCATAGTAAAGTGGAGTACAAAGAAAACTCAAAGGCTTCCCACCTCTGAATCTCAAAAGGGGCTGCAGAGCACAAAAGGCCATCCACCCTTAAGTTACAAGGTTAAGCTCAGCATTGAATACCCAAGGAAAGGTCTTTCTTTCATCTTCACTCAAGGCAAGCCCTCAGCAATCTCAGGTCCTGGGGAGACAAGGCTCAACAAAGCCATAGCCAGCGTCCTCATCAAGTCACTCTCTGCCTGTAGAACAGTCCCAGAATCCCTGAAAACATCAGCAAGGCGCTCTTCCAGGATTTCTGTGCAGGTACCACAAGAAAATCCTCCTTCAGGGCTTCTGAACCAACAGCCAGGTTCCAGGACCTCTACAACAGCAGCACTGTCCTTCACCATCAGGTGAATCTGGCAAAACAACATCAAAACAGACAGACAAAATACCGGCATCACAGCTATGGCTCCTCAGTTCTTGGCAGTTCCAGGTGGCAGTTCTCAAAAGTCCTGGGCAGTTCCAAGGGCTCTCAGTGGTCTTTCTCTCAGCAATTCATGCTCCACAATGCTGGATGCTGCTCTCCCAAAGTCCTTCTGGCCTTCTCTAGGCTTGGGCCTCTCTCCCAATTCATGGCTCCTCCTGGTTCAGCCCTCTCTCTTCACGTCAACAAGTCCATCCCACAAGTGGGATTCACAAGCTCTGGGTTTTAACACTCAACCCAAAAACCAAGCCAATATAGGGGCATCTCCAAATTCCATTACCAATACAGATGTAGGTACATTTTCTCATATCTTCTTTGAGGAAAATCTTAATTATTATAATTACACAGAGTACAGTTTCTTTTTGTACTCGTTCTTTCCATTTTCATTATAGTCATTTTGTACAGCTTTCCAGGCACTCATTCCTCAATTCACTATGCATTAGTTCATATAAAATTTCCCATGCTTTGCTGAATTATTTACATTCATTTGTTCTTATGATAAAAGGAACTTGCATTACATGCTGAGATCATAATTTTTATCCATTTTCTATTTGTTGAGTATCTAATTTATTTCTAATTCTTTGCTACCACACCAAAAAATGATGTTAGAATTATTTTGTTATAGTCAGGGCCTATCTTTGACCTCCTTGGGGTATTTGCCCATTAGGGAACTTTTGAGTCACAGAGTATAAATATCTTAGTTACTTTTAAAAACATAATTTCAAATTGCATCCAAAAATGGCTGGACTAATTCACAGATTTGTCACCAGTGTATTAGTGCAGAAAACATGAATTTATTAATGGCTTATAATAATTACCAATGGTTAACAAATGATCTAACATAGGCATAGCCTGCTATGGGAACTCTTTCCTCTTGCCCCGAATAATTATTTGTTTGCTTAAATTGCAAAAATAAAATAATTCATGGTACTTGCTAATTCGTGCTGTGGAAATGTTACCCTTGGTCATTAGCCAAGATAGATATTTAATTATAACAAACAGGAGAGTCCAAATCTATCTATCTATCCTTTTTTTATATGACAACTTTTTAGAGGCAAGTTGGTGGTACAATGTATAGAGTATAGGACTCAAGTCAGGAAGATGTGAACTCAAATCAAGCCACAAATTCTTGCTAACTCTTTGACTATGGAGAAGTCATTTAACTCCTACCTGCCACAATTTTCTCATCTGAAAAATAGAGATAATAATATCATCTCTCTCCTAGGGTTGTTTTGAAGATAAAATGAGATTTAAATCAGGTAGAGGGAAGTAGGTAGCACAGTAGATACAGTACTAGACCTAGAGACAGGAAGATGAGTTAAAATTCAGCCTTAGACACTTACAATTATGTAACCCTGTAACAACAATCAATTTAGTAGATACCTAGCACTTAATAACTAGGGCTAAGTATGGAAGGTGTGAACTCTGTCCCCTGTTGAGAGGGCATGAACTCCCTTGTTGGTGGGAGAAGGGGATTGGCTGAGACAGGAGGCCAGTGTGTGTATATAAGAATTCTAGAGACAGAGAGACAGAATCTGAATGTTCCTCCTGGTGACTCCTGTTGGAGGAAGCAGGACTGTCCCAGCATCTGGGAGCTGGGCTGCTGGACTGAGGAAGTGAGTTGGAGTTTTCTTGAGAGAGAGAGAGAGAGATTTTCTCTCCCAGCATCTGGAAGCTGACTGAGAAATGAGTTGAAGTTTTCCCAAGACCAGAATCTGGTGAAAGCCACCTGGAAAGCTGAGAGGGCTTGCCTAGAAGGCCTCCTGGAAGGGCATTTCTCCTGGGTTCTAGGGCCAGCTGAACTGCTGGAGGACTAAAGAAGCATGACCAGGATAACCCTTTGTTTGTTCCTGACCTGGCTGATCCTTGAGTTCCAGCAACAGAAATGGTGAAGGGTCTGAGATGTGCCCCACCCTGTGAACTTCAGTGTGCCAGGGACTGCCTGGAGGACTGCACAAAGACCTGGGAACTGTCTGCCCCTGAATCCAGGTGACTGTTTGGTGGATTCAGGTAGGAGCTAGGACCATGGAAGAGGATCCAGGGAATCAGAGAGACCACCCAGAATCAAGATGAAGAAAAGGTCTCCCCTTGGATGAAATTGAGGTTTTCTGGACACTGAGGGGTGGAGGGTTTGTGTAATTTTCTAATGATTGTATCTTGTGATTAATGATACTTAGTGACTGATTGCTAGATGAGTGATTGATTAAGGTATTGATTTGCCCCATGAGTGGAAGATTGATTACTGTATTGTGAATTGATTGAATGATTAAGTATTGATCATGGTATTGTGAATTCACTGGATGATTAAGTAAGGAGGGTTTCCCACTTAGGGAAACCAGATGATTATTCTTTTGTTCCTTGTTCTAAATATTGTGGCCACTGTAGTGAAAACTGTGTGGCCATTCTAATGTTAAGCTGTTGTGAACACTCTATTGTGATTTTCTGTGAATGTTTGCCTTGATTTGTAATGGAATAAACAGAGTGTTCACTATACTGTGCAATCTGAACCTTAAAAGCTGTGCACAGTAGCATTCTTCGGGGAATCTGCTGGTACGTGGTATTACAAACCCCAGACAAGTCACTTATCCTCTGGCTACCTCAGTTTCCTCAATCAAAAAATGGGGGTATCCTCAGAGAGTAGTCAAGAAGATCAAATGAGGTATTTGTAAAGTGCCTTAGCACAGTACCTGGTATGTAGGCACTATATAAATACTTGTTCCTTTTCCTTTCCTCTGCTCAATTGTAAATTGTTCTGCAAACCATAAAGGTCTACCAGGGGTGGGGAACCTTGACCTCAAGGCCATATGTGGCCTTCTAGGTTCTCAAGTATGGCCCGTTGACTCAATCCAAACGTAACAGAATAAATCCCCCTAATAAAAGGGTTTGTTCTGTAAAACTTGAACTCAATCAAAAGGCTGCACCTGAGAACCTAGAAGGATACATATGACCTTTTGGCCACAGGTTGCCCACCCCTGCATGAGTCTATACAAATCTTAGCTAGTATTATTTATTAAAGTTCTCCATGTTCCAGATGCTGTGCTAAATCACTGAAGGTCCAAAGACAAAAATAAAACATAGTTGACCTCAATGAGCTTAAATTAATTGGGGGAAAACAAAATGTACACATTTTAGTTTTTATCCAAATTTAAACCACTACCACCACCACCTTATCTACAAGATTGACAGCAAACTAGTTGAATTACTGATTATTTGCCAATACCAAGTAATGATTTTATCCAAGGGAATGGTAACCAACATGAGTTTGCTTTGTCTTACTGTTCTCTTTTCATAGTAGAAGCTCTATAAATGCAAATTACCTAACTACTACCTGTATAATTCCTGAGATTAGAGCAGATTTAGCAAACATCAGAATGTTGCCTGGATTTGGGGAGAATCTCCTAGGCCTTATAAATATTCTGTCTGATGAAATGACTTAAATTACTACAAAACTTAATTGGATCTGTAATCTCCACTGGTGCAGCTTACAACTCCTCCCCTAACTCCACCAAACCTGTATCTTGTCAACGGCTTCCCATAATATCTTCACAATGAATATTTGTGTCTTATATTTTGTTATTATTAATTTATCATTGTTTTATTATCAAAACATGAACAATGGTTATTCCAATTCAACAAGGGACTATTCTTGGATGAAAAGATGACAGATGAATCTAACAGAAAACATACTCTTTTTAAGGCATCTAGATCCATTCAAGTGCTGTAGGCCTTTTTCCAGTACTTTTGACATCAAAAGGATACTTCCTCGGTTCCTCTCCTGATTGTGTTCCTGGCTGCCCAGGACTTAAACACTATGCTTTCTCTACCATTGGAACAGCCTATCATGGATCATTGAAATGGTCAATGCACTATTGTTCATTGTGATTGTACCACAGTGGAATATCCCTCCACAAAAGTGTCCCTTCCTTCTGCTGTTGGTGAGTTCTTTCTAGAGGCTCCATTTTGCAGAGGGGATCAGGATGGCCTGTCGTCAATCCTTTCCTAGCCTTGCTCCTGACTTTCTCTGGCTTTCATGGATGCGGTTATTTCTAAACATCCTTGTGTTTTAGCTCCTCTTGTGTGTTCTTGCCCAATTAGAGTAGAAACACATAAGGTTAAAGACTGTTTTTTAAAAATATGTTGCAGGCTGTTCATGCCCACCATGTGCTTTGATTTCTGGATGACCTCTTTTTCTTTTTCTTTTTTTTTTTTTGGGAGGGGGTAAGGCAGGGCAATTGGGGTTAAGTAACTTACCCAAGGTCACACAGCTAGTTTTTTGTGTTAAGTGTCTGAGGCCAGATTTGAACTCAGGTCATCTTGACTCCAGGGCCAGTACTCTATTCACTGAGCCACCTAGCCACCCCTATGACCTCTTTTTTCTAGTTAGATGAGTAAAAAGTACTTTAATTTTAGAACCGTAGATTTAAAGCTAGAAGGAATCCTCAAAGTTATTGAGCCCAACACCCTCAGTTTATGGATGGATGAAATTAAGTCCCAAGATGGTTATATGGCATACCTAATATCACACATGTACTATGTCTCAGAGCTGAGATTTGAAGTCAAGTCTTTTTACTCCAAACAACACTGTTCCTACTGTACCATCCTACCTCCTTGTTACTCTAATATGTGTAGGCATATATTAGAGTGGAAAAGGACTTTAGAGGCCATGAGTCCATCCTTTCATTTTATAGATGAGAAAACTGAGACACAAAGAGGCTATGAAATTTGCCCATTATCACACTGCTTGTAAATGCCTGGGGCAGGATTTCAATTCGGATCTCCCTGACTGCAAGTTCAGTACTCTAGCCACTATGCCATCTATATGTCTTAAATATAGCATTTTTTATGTTTGTGTCATCTGTCATCTTTCACCCAAGAGCAACCCTTGAGTGGGATTAGCCATTGTTAATGTCTTAATAATAAAATATGAACAATTAATATTAACAAAATATGTGTCACACATATTCATCTTTTTTCTCTTCAATATGAAAATAAAAAGTGTAATTATTAAACCTGTCACCATCATTTTTTCTATTTTAGTGGTATCTTATATCTAGAATTCCCCAGTAAAATCTCTAGGGAAAACTGCTTCTACAAAATGATTGAAGTTTTCACTTGTAGATTAAGTTGGGATAAATATGGAATATTATATTTCTCCCCTTGAGGTCACTTTGGAAAGGGACTATTCCTTAGAATGCCTGACTATGACTTAAAGTCATACAACCTTAGAATGTGAATGGTTTAATTGCCCAATTCAACTTCTTTATTTTACACACATGGAAACTGAGGCCCAAATAACTTGCCCAACAGATTACACGTAGCAACATACCCACAATTGAAAGTCAATTATTTTTATTGACTCCAAATAATTTGGTAGTATCATATTTAATAAATAGTTACATGGTTATGAGTTACTACCTAGTTCTTTCTACTATATCTTCATTTTTTTCAGTTTTGTTTTTCTTTGTTCTTTTAAAATTTATTGTGTAATGAATATATTCTGGTTTTCTCTCCCAGAACTAGACTGCTATACCTCCCCTTCAGGAACTTAGGATACTCTTACAGGTTAGGAAACTCTTTCTTATCTACTGCCATGAGCTTGAGCGGCCATCAGCTGAGTTCCCCATACTGTTAGGGGCAGTTATTAGTATCCCAGTTCTATTTAACCAAAATATTGAGTAACTTTAACAGAGAGATTTTTCCTTTAGAGATATAGCAAGAACAAAGTAAAACATTTCCCCCAGTTCTTTCAGGATATACTCTCTCATACCTCACCTCTGGAGAGGGTAGACTCAATTTAGTTTAGTTCCCACATAACATTGGTTCTACCAAGTTTATGTTCATATATGGCATTTCTGCTGAATGAATCCTCCTCTCAGCTTATACTGTCCTGGGCCCAGAAAGTTCTTCTGAAAATTACTCCTTACTTCTCAGGGCATTGATATAGCTGGATTCTGCCACTGCTCTGGATTTGAATCCTGGATCCCTGTGTCTTGCTCTTCTGATTTTTGAAAACTCCCAAGGTCAAAGATTCCATTTCTTTCACATAGAACTGAAAAGAACAATCAAAAATGCTAAAGGCTGAACCTTCTTTCCTGGGACAATATGGCCTCAGAACTAAAAATTCCCTAAAGCCTTTTCCCTTACCATGGTCTTTTACCAGAAACCATAAGCAAAATGTGACAAAGAGCAAATAAAACAAGAGAAGGATGATAGAAACCAACTAAAGACTTTTAAACGAAGTCAATAAGAATCAGGATAATAATGATAACAATAATAAAATCTCCTATTCACAATGTGGCTAGTCAACCAGAACCAATTAAGGATTATCTGCATGTGTTCCATAGTCTATCCAAGGCACTTCCTTATACATCACCATGACTATCCTGTAGGCAGGTTCCGCAGCTCCTTCGTGTCAGGAGAGAGATGAGGGAAATGCGTTTTACTTAGAGTGCTATGAACAAAGTGCTATGCTGCTATAAGAAAACGGTGATGGTGGTAGTGTCTATCTTGGATTCTCAATTACATATAATGTAACAACAATCCTATAGAAATATAAACCGCCTAGATTTAAGGAAACATTTCCTCAAACTACTAATTCTATTTGTTGTTGTTCTATTTTTAGATGTGTACAGGGCTTACCCTGGATGTAACCAAATCTAAAATAGAGGCATCCTGTATCCTGCTTTTTCCTACTCTATGGATGGAAGTGGCCCACTTTGATTGGCTGCTTCATGACAACAGGAAGCATCTTGAAAACTGACCAGACTGGTATAGTTTCTCCTTTTCCCTGCATATTCTATTCTCTGAGGTCTTTTCTGAAGCAACCACAGGGTAAAAATTATAGTTCATTCACCGAGAGGGCACCATGAATTGACCGAGGAGGGAGAATACCTTCCCTCTCGCTCTTTTATTCTGGTGGACTGAGAAATGACTATGGGAATTTTTCTTTATCTTCTGTTTTCATTTGTCCTCTGTTTTAGGTGCTAGCATCAGGTCTGGAGTTCTAGCTATTGCAACCTTGGAGTGACCTAACTAGCCAGTCTAGCAGGGAAGCTCTGAGAAGCCATATGCCCAGGACTTAAACCCTATAGAGGACTTTGAACAAGGAACTGGTAATGTGTGCTCTATAAGAACTGAGCTAAGTTGTGAACTTAATCCCCTTCCTCTTCTCTGAGTTTGAGGTGGTATGAGGAGAATAATTAAGTCCCAAATGTTACATGAGTAAATTTGAATATTTATAATTCTACCTTTCAAAGTAAATATTCCTTAGCAAAGCTAATCTGACTATTAAAAAGTAGATAAATTAGGGATCCTTCCATGTACTTGGGGGAACACTATCAGTGGGGACTGAGGCCATTGGCAGAAAGACTAGATCTACAATAAACTTCAAGCAGTGGGGGCCAGGGTAGTCAGTGTTGCTCCTTCCTCCTTTATAAAATGAGGACTAGTAGAAAGTTCACTGAATTTGGGGTCAAAAGACTTGGGTTTGTATTATAGCTACATAATTTATTGCTGTGTGACCTTTGGCAAGTAATTTAACTCCCTGATTGTTTTCTCGCCTCCAATCTCTCTTTTTGATCCATGTTGCCAAACCAATTTTTTGTTTGAATCTGTTTAATAGCTTCTTGATTTCTCATGGTCATTAGCTTCCATTTGCTCCAATCTAATTTTGAAGCAATTATTTTCTTCAGGGAGTTTTTGAAATTCCTTTTCCATCTGACTAATTCTGATTTTTAAGTCATTCTTCTCCTCATTGGCTTTTTGGGCCTCTTTTGCCATTTGAATTAGTCTATTTTTTAAGGTTTTATTTTTTCGGTATTTTTTGGGTCTCCTTTAACAGGCTATTGACTCACTTTTCATGATTTTCTTGCATATTCTCATTTCTCTTCCCAATTTTTGCTCTTTTTCTCTTACTTGATTTTTCAAAATCCTTCTTGAGTTCCTCCATGACCTGTGACCAGTTCACATTTTTCTTGGAGGCTTTTGATGCAGGAGTTTTGACTTTGTTGTCTTCTTCTGATTCTATGTTTTGATCATCCTTGTCATCAAAAAACAGTTCTATAATTTGATTTTGCTTCCTCTATTTGCTCATCTTGTCAGCCAATTACTTGACTTTTGAGCTCTAAGCCTCAGTACAACTCTCCTTCCAGAGTGGAGAGTGCTGTGTCCCAAATGTCTGGGGTTTTGCACAGCTGTTATCAGAGCTTCTTCTAGGCACCTGCCTTAGGATTGTGAGGAGGAAGCCCTCTCCACAGATGTCACAAGCTCTGCCACACCAACACTTCTCACCCCAGGACTGCCACCCAAGACTGCAAACCAGATCCAAGCAAGGCAAAGTAAGAGAATTCTGCCTCAGCACCATCAAGAGTCCTGCAATCACTCACTGGACAGTCACTTGGTCTGCCCATGATTTTTGGACCTGGGGCTCAGGAGGAAGTCTCCAGGGCAGCAGTTGCAGACATTGCCTCTGCCACTATGGGGACAGGGGCTAGACAGCTCTTCTCTCACACAGGTTCAAAAGTGTTCCCCACTGACCTTTTACTTTCTCTTTGGTGTTTATGGTTTGAGAAGTCTGGAAACCATCAGAGCTGCCAGTGAATCAGTCCCCTGCAGTCTGCTCCTACTGGTCTGTGTTGCCCGTTTATGCCAGTGTGAGCATGCAGGACTGCAGTCTGCTCCTAGCCCAGTGCAATAGACCCTTCCTGTTGGCCTGCCAGGCTGCCTTCCTTGGGAGATTTGTTTCTCTCTGTCACTTTGTAGGTCCTGTAGCACAAAAATTTGTTTAGAATTATTTTTTATAGGTATTAGAGGCAGCTGGAATGGGAGGTCAAGCAAATTTGTGTTTTTACTCTACCATCTTGGCTCTGCCCCCCCTACCAAACCAATTTTTGTAAAGCATAACTCTGCCCATGTCACTCCCTTGTTTAAGACACTTAAGAAGTTTCTGTGACTGCCCATTGGCTTGTTAAAAGATAAACTTCTTTGTTTGACAGTTTAAAGCCCTTTAACAGACTATCTTTCAAGACATTTTTCACATTACTCCCTGCCATGAACTTGACATTATAGCCAAACCAACCCATCTGCTGTTATCTATGCATATCATTCCATCTCTGTGCTTTTGCACTTGGAATCATCTCTCTCCTTAAAGCTGCCTTTTCAAATCTCTAGTCCTTTTCATGGCTTATCTCAGGTGCCACCTCCTACAGGAAAAGCCTTGCCTGATATTCTCAGTGATTAGGGAACAACTTGCTAAAATAACATTGTTTTTCTTTGTGTGTGTGTATGTATATATATATATATATATATATATATATATATATATATATATATATATATATGTGTGTGTGTGTGTGTGTGTGTGTGTGTGTGTGTATCATATTTACTTATCTGAGTGTTCATTGCCACAAAAAGAATATAAGCTTCTTGACGTCAGAGTTTCTTGTCTTTATCTTTATTTTCCCAGATCCTAGTAAAGTTTCTTTCATGGAATAATTGCTTATTGAATTGTATTGAAATATCTGAGCCTCACTTTCCTCATTTGTAAAGTGAAGTATTTGGACTAAATGTTCTCTAATGTCCCTTCCAGTTCTGCATCTTATGATCTCATGAAGTTATGATTGTCACTCTTCCAGAAAAAAATACACACGTGTATACATGTATATGTATAATGCATATCTGCATGTATATATAGACATTGATATGGTTTTTGTGATGTGTGTTTAATTTTCTTTCTGTTAGGGGCAGCTAGGTGGCTCAGCGGATAGAGCACTGGGCCTGGAATCAGGAAGACGTAAGTTCAAATCTGGCCTCAGACACTTACTATCTGGGTCACCCTGGGCAAATCACTTAACTTCTGATTGCCTTACTGCAATGGGAAAAAGTGGCAAACCACTCATATCTTTGCCAAGAAACTCCAAGCACATTGTCCATGGGATCATGAAGAGTCAACCATGACTAAATAACAAGAACAACATGCGTGCTTGTTTTGCATATAGGTGAATGGATAGGTGTGTATTTACACACGTATGTATAAATGCACACATCCACACGTATCCATTTGTGTTTGGGAAAGTTTTTACTTCAAGCCTCCAGGATTCCCTTTGCAGTTCTTTTTAGTCCACAGGCAGAAAAGGCACTTAAAAATAAATTCCTTCTTTCACTTAATTTGAACAAATAAAATAAAATGGCTATTTAAGTTACACGGCTCTCATGGAGTGATTTCCACATTGGCAAAGCCATGGCATATGCACGAGTTAGGAGATAATTACCCCAACAACAACATGCATTTATATGGAGTCCTTTACAAAAGAGTCACAGGGTGCTTTGCAATTAGACCACAACAAACAGCCCTGTTTTCCTTAAGAATTTTCAAATGTGGGAGAAGATAGATGTGTCTTTAGTTATAAGTACCCAGACTAAAGGGCACACTATGAATAGAATCTGGGAAGAAATGTCACAATTGGGAAGCAGAGCTACTCTGAGGGACTAGAGATTATGTGTTGGACAAAGCAAATATCCTGCTGATTCTGACCTTAATGTGTAAGCAGGGACATATGGTAGTGACAAAAGATCTAACAAATTTACTGGGTTGCAGCCATGAGCTGCCTCATCAGGGACTGAGACAATGTTAAAGTCAATACTGATTTTTAGAGGGGAGTCAATCAGTGGTGTCTAAATGAAGGGTTGTACCAAGACTAGTCACCCATTAATGCTGCCCGAGATTATAGGGTCTCAAAGTCGATGATATGGGTCACAATGGGTTAATCATTATAGACAAAATAATAATAACATAGCTGAAGATACTAGGCCAGCCACTATCAAATCAGCCAATTAAGCAAATGGATAATAATCTAGAGCTGGAGAGGACCCCAGAGGCCAACACCTCTTATTTTTCAGATTAAGAAACTGAGGCACACTGGCTTACCCAAGGTCACACAGGTAGTTAATATCTGAGATAAGATTTGAACATAGGACTTCTGAATCCAGAGTTGATGTCCTTCCCCCCTCCCCACCTGTAATTCTGCTGCCTGTGTGGGGAAACAGATGCAGAACTTAGTTGAAGGGTGTACAGCAGTATCTAAGAATTGTACAGGAAAAAATCAGAATCTGAGTCCAAGGAATAAATAGCAGACAAGTCTTTAAATATTGTAATAGCAGTATAGAGTAAATGTCCATGATTATAACTGCCTAACATCTAACAAGAGAACTCCTATCTTTCAAATGAAATCATCTTGAGGCTTTCTGTTTTTCTCTCCTGGCTTAAAGTAAGAAAGGCAAGTTCAAACCTGTCCTCAGACACGGCTAGCTGTGTAATGCTGCGCAAGCCACTTAACCCTGTTTATTTCAGTTTCCTCATCTGTAAAAAAAATGAGCTGAGAAGGAAATGGGAAACCGTTCCAGGATCTTTGCCAAGGAAACCCTAAATCAGGTCATGAAGATTTGGATAGGACTGAGCAACAACTATTATTTTCTGGGTGTGCTTTCTCATTGTCAGCATCCTTTTATTGCCTCTGTCAGTAAGTCAATAAGCATTTATTAATCACGTGTTATATGCAAGGCACTGTACTATGCACTAATGTTCCAAATATAAACAAAATGTTCCTTGCTCACAAGGATTTCATAGTGTAATGGGGGAGACATCAGGTAAATACCTAGTTACACATAAGAGATATACACAATAAATGGACTGTGTAAGAGTATTAGCAACTGGAGGGACTGGGAAAGGCCTCCATGAACTGGTTGGATTTCAGTTGTCTTGAAGGAAGCCCAGAAAAAGAAGAAGCAGAGGGGACCTCTACTGAACTTTACTATTTCACCTGCATTGGCTCCAAGATAGCTCTCTAAAACTAAAAATTACAGATTAGTTACTAGTGTGCTTTTTTTTAGAGATTATCTTCATTTGGGAGTTTTAATGAAACCAAAATATTAGATGAAATATGTACATATATATTAAAGTGGAAGGGGAAGAGAGAGACATAGAGAGAGACAGAGAAAGAGATAGACAGACAGAGAGATTGGGGGGAGGGAAGGTAAGTGGGGCAAAGGAGAAGGGGACGGAAAGGGGAGGGAGAGGAAAGAAACTGAGACAGAGAGGTTGAGATTTGCAAGTAAATGACAATGAATAGATTTGAACTCAGGTCCTTTTATTCCAAATACCATGTGCTTTACATTGTACTTCACTGGATTATTTCTAGAATGAGGGCGCGCAACTAGGTTTAGGAAACAAATCGTTTCAAGTTTTTACGCTTCACAAAAGGTCCTATAACATATTACACAGCATGCCAATTGATACGGATTTGAATCTATTCTGTAATGGTTTCAGTATAAAAGAATCAAAGTATCCATGGATCATGATACCTAGAAATCTGTTTTGAAAAATACCATACTCCAAAATATGCAAATATTGCTTGATACAATGTTTTGTTGGCATGATTACTGTCTAGCTGGAGAGGCAAGTTGAATATGCAGAAGACTCACATGAGCACTGGAGGAAAACACAGGACAGTATAAAATTAGGAATCAAAATTAAAGGTGTCTATACAAGAGCAGAGAGCAACATGGCCTTCATAGAGGAGGTGGGTCTTTAAGTAGGACTCCTTGAAGGATGGGAAGAATTTATCTAGGCAGAGAGGATGTAGAAGGGCTTTCTGAATAATGAGAAGAGCATTAAAGGAGTGGAAAAATAACTCCTAATAAAGGCCTCAGATATGAATTCATTTCCTGCCAAAAGCATGGATTAAGCCTTGGGTCTAGTAAATACTTCAGAGGAACAACCTCTGTGACTTTTATGCAGGGCGAGGGAATGTCTTCTCACTTTTCTTAGAGAAAATCAGTGTGCTATTAAGTTTTGAGGCTGCTCAGACTTGTTGATGGAGTTGAAACCATTGGGTTACCAGTCATCTTCTCAATTGCTCCTCTATCTAGGGATATATTGTTGGAATGGGATCAAAAAGAGGCAGAGCCAATGGCCATATATATTTGTCGCCTGCAGAGGAGCTTAATCGCTTAGTGTACTGGGAAGCTTGCTAATTAATTCATGCTCCAATGTACCAATGAACAGGTATTCTGATCCAGACACCTTAGCAATTCTGCAATGGGGGATTTGAAATCTGCCTAAAACACCGAGACATAGGATCTACTTCTTCCTTCTTTCTCCTGCCTGATAGTCATATTATCATGAACCAGGTTTTGCACAATGGAAAAGAACTTTAACCCTTACTTGGCCATACTATTTTAGTGAGGAAAGAAAAAGTCAAGCCACCTGGTCTTCAACCAAATATGCTAGATTTATACTGAGGATAGAGGGAAAGGTAGAAGATTCTTTTTCCTTTTTCACTCTTTACTCTTTGCTTTCTTCCATCTCCCCCTTTACTTCATCTCTTGTATAGTGTAAAAACAGATGAACATAGACTCTGGAGACCTGGGTCTGAATTCTAGCTGTAATGCTAATTACTAGTTCTAATAGTGTGACTGACCATTGGACCAATCTCCCTATGCCTTGGCTTTCTTCTCAGTAAACTGAGGCAATAATACTTGCAATACCACTAAGCACTTTATAAAATTTGTGGTATTTTTTAAAAGTCTATTATTTTTATTATTATACTTTCACATGCCTCATTTTGCGGTCAAAACTCTCCGTATAATTGCACCAATCAATCTATCAACCAATATCGATAAGCACCTCCTATGTGCCATGTACTGTTCTGAGCACTGGGGAGCTAACTACAAAGAGTCAAAAACTTTTTACTCTCAAAGAATTCAGCATATAGATATGCATGTAATGAAAGAAACCAGGAGACAGAAAGGAACTGCTGATCATATGGGAAGCAAGAAATTTTTTTTTTCCCCGGAGGAACAGGAAATAAAAGGGTGGTGATCCTATATTGTGGAAGCAAGAGCATATGTCAAATGTTATTGCTCTTATGCCTGGTTTGGGATTATTCAATGGAGAAAACAGGCACCATCGAGATAACGTTTCTAGTATTGATGACTATGAATCTGAAAGCTATCTGTTTGCTTAAGAGTCATATGTAAGAAGTTGAGTGCAAAGGACCATTCATCTTCAAAATGCTCAAATTCCCTAAGTGGTCTCATTTTCCATGATGAGCCCTGTGCTAACATTTTATTAGAAGGGAAGCAAATGTGGCAGAAGGGATAATTCTTGGGTTAGGAATAGCTGGTATTTATATAGCATTTTAAGACTTGCAAAGTGCTTTAATGACATCTCAATTGATCCTTACAACAAACCTGTGAGATAGATGCTATTATTATGTGTATTTTATAGATGAGGAGAGTAGGCTGGATTAAATTAAGTGATTTTCCCAGATGCCACATAGCTAGTAAATGTCTGAAATAGAATTTGAATTGATGTCTTTCTGACAGAAGTTCACTGTGTCGCCTATTTGGCCTTAAGGTAGTCTTTGGACGGATTGTCATCAGTGTAGAAACCTCTTCTCTATACAATGACATTTGGATTTCTGAGGGCAAAATAGAACAATTACTTTCATTGATTTCAAAAAATCTTTACAAAATTTTTTACATATTTAAGAAATGTTTAATACATCATAATTAATACTATATTTTTCTGTAATCTCATTTTACATAATTTGGCATTAACTTGATAAGACTTTTTGACATATTTGATTCTTTATCATGAAATTGTACTTATCACATCTGATCAAAAGTGTACTTTGACAAACAACCCAATTTCCCAGACCTAGCCTTAAGTACAGCCCACTGGTTTTCAGTGGGGTTTCAATCCAGCAAATCTCAGGCCAATGGAACTTCTTTAGTTCCTCTCTTGGATAAAGTTCTTCACTTTTCATGATGTGTGGCATGGTGTAAGCCCGTTTTCGTATTCAATTTCCTTTGGGAGTCCCGATATTTCTTCACAGATTATTATTATTTTCATTACGATTCAGCATTCCCACAATGTGAGATAAGACTTCCAGACTGATTCTCAAAATGCTTGATTTACCCACAATGACCCTTAAAACATTTCTAATTAAGCATGCTGTTTAAAAACTACAGCTTTTGCATGTTTCATTGGTACAATATCTATTCTTAAAAAAAACATGGAATGAAAAATAGCACAGAAGAAAGAAATGAAATGTATGGCATGAAATCTAACAGTCAATTGATAGAGAAGAAACTAAAAATGGGGAAAACCAGATCAATCCAATTTCATATGATTAAAGTGGCACATTCTGAGTCAGTACAGAGCCAAGAGAAGCATACTACACATCGTCAATTCTGTAACAAGATGGAAATTTATCAAAGTTATTGCTTGTTCCAAGTAATACAGACACTATAATTTGGGGCCCACATAGTTTCTTGACTGCATTTCTTTTACACTCAACACGTCTAGACCCCAAACCTTTTACAAAAAAATTACCTTGTTTGCTTTCTATTTGAGAGAAATTCATCTTATTCATGCACAGTAATATGGATCAAACTAATGAATCATTCAACAAGCATTATTAAGTTCCAGGCACTATCCTGAGCAACAGAGATACCACAATTGAAAATGAAACAAAGTAGGTTGAAGTTTCATCATGGTGAAAATTATAATCTCAAAAAGGAAACTTGAATAGCCTACCTGAAGGCTTGCCATTCCCTGGGTAGTCTTGGAAAAGTCATTTAATCCTTGCCACTCACTTTCTTCATATTCTAAAAGAATAGTTTGGACTAGATGACCTCTATGGTCCCTTCTATCTCTAAATTAATGATCCTATGAACAATTATGAAAATGGAATGTTATCTTAACTTTTCTGTTGACTTAGAATAGAAAATAAATAGGATTTAGAAGAGTGGCATTCTAGAAGTCCTTTGGAAGCTGAAGGAGCAAAAATGGCAAATCAAATCACTACTGTTATGAGGATACTTTCTACTTTTCAATGGTCACTCATTAGCTGCAGATTTTAAATGAACAGTTTTAAGGAGCTTGTGCATCTTGACTTTCAAAAAGGTTCTTTACCTAATTTTGTCTTGTGATTTCTAATCTCTCTCTCTTTTTTCATTTCCCTTCTGACACAAGCAATAATGGGGAATACCTAACCACCCATTACATTTTTTCCCCTAAGAAGTGCCATGTGATTCTGGAGCTGCCTAGGTTATGTGAGCATGTACTTTATGTTCTGCCAATTTTGATTCATTTTTATTCCTTATGAAGTCTCTGTGCTAGGAAATCAAAGAGTCAAAAGATTTACAACCACAAGTCACTGGTATAGGACAAAAACCTAAGCAGTGCTCTTTGTCAGAGAAGGGATCAATTACTATTGCATGTATATATTTTTCCTTCAGTATAAAAAGTAAGTTTTGGATTGGACATAGCCATGCTTTCTCCCTGCTTTAAGACAGAGATACAAACAGCCCCAAGTTGAAAACACGGGTTTTATATATCCTGATAGTGTTTATTGCCTAAATTTAACTATAAAACATGGACAGGTTTTTAATTAGAAAAGTGTGAAAACAAATGGAATTTGAAACAAATATCTTATTTTGGAAAATTCTTGTGACTCTAAAGCTTAAAAGTTGCAAGAATATTCCTTAACTTTGTTAAACTTATTTTTTGAGGGAAAGAATATAAAGAGAAAACTTTATTTGTCATCTGAGTGATAAGATTTTTCTTTTCCCATCCATTGGATTGGTTCAGATTTGAAATTTGGCTTGTTTTGCACCTGATACCTAAGACTCTTGGTCAAGTTAAAGTTTCATGCTATAGGGAATGTTTCTTGGAATATGTTTAATAATAAAAAGACAAAGTTATTTATTTATTTGTTTGTTTGCTTATTTATTTAATTTAGCATGTTTAGTAGGAGACAGTTTCACATAACTACCGAGCTAAAACTATAGTGAAGTAATCAAAAGTTTGAGTATGGGGTTTGAAGCCAAGTGTCAGGAACTGTGGAATTAGCTGGATTTAAAAATAAATGTTTAAAGAGTCTACAGTTGATATAGATAATATTCAGATGTAGGATTATTATAAAGGGACAGCTCCTAAAAGAAGCTCATGCAATATGCTGATGGTACCAATAAATTTTGACCCGAGGAATGTAACTTATGGAATTTCCCTGGAACAAAGAAGGATTGGGAAAATTTTTGAGCAAAAGGGAGTAAATCAAGCCTATTTAATACCCCAAGCTGCTGTATGTAAAACTAATTTCTGATGTGCATATGAATTTATACTTAATATTTCATAAGACAAATATTTTAAAAATCAAAATATTTGCATAGAAACCCTATTTAAATCATTGTGGTTTCTACACTATTGCCATAGTTAATTATAGCACTGGGGAATGATTCATTAATGCTATTCCCATGAAAGAGGTCAATAATAGAAGCAACTCAGAATGTCCTTATGACCAGATCCTCCTTTATGATGCTAGGTAAGTTCCCCAACTGGGACCTTGTGTAATAGTAATCTGTTTAGCAGGATACTTAGCACTTAGTACTAAGTGCTAAGTGTGGAAGGGGCAAACCCTGCCCCACTGTTGAGAAGGCATGAACTCCCCTGTTGATGTGGAAGAAGGG
>JAQQSU010014799.1:0-11328 GCA_028627135.1 Pseudochirops cupreus | reverse complement strand
AGGAATTTATTGGGAGAAGAAAAAAGGGAGCAATAGATTAGGGTACATTATCTCATATAAGAGAGGCAAGAGAAAACTGTTACAATGGAGGGGAAGAGCAGGAAGGTGAAAGTGAATGGGACAACCTGATTCTCATTGAATTTGGCCAAAGGAAGGAGTAGCATATACACTCAATAGAGTATCTTAGCCTACAGGAAAATAGGGGCATAGGGAATAAGAGGGGGGAGGATGAAGGGAGAACAGATTGGGTTAGAGGGTAGTTTAGAAGAGGGATAGGGTAAAAGGAGAAAATAGATTAAGTAGAGGTATGAGATAGGTTTGAAGGAATATAGTTAGCCTTTCACAATATAACTACTATGGAAATGATATGGGTAACTATACATGTGCAATCTATATTGAATTGCTTATCTTCCAAGCGCGGATGGGTGAGGAGGGAAGAAGGGGAAAAAAATCTGGAAGTCAAAGTTATAAAAGCAAGTGTTTAAAAAATTGTTTTTGTGTATGCAACTGGGAAACAAGATATATAGGTAATAGGGTATTGAAATCCATCTTGCCCTGCTAGAAAGTTAGGGAGATGAAGGGGGAGGATATAAGAGAGAACAGATTGGCAGAAGGGCTATTCAGTAAATTTGCTATTTGGGGAGAGAAAAAATTGTAACTCAAAATTTTGTGAAAATAAATGTTGAAACTAAAAATAAATAAATTTAATGATAAGAAAATTTAAAAAAATTAAAAAGTGAATATAAGGATATTCTTTCCCTTCCTTTTAATTCCTTGAGTTGGCAAGTAATTTGACATATGTTATACATGTGCAGTCATGCACAATATATTTTCGTATTTGTCATGTTGTGAAAGAAAACAGATAAAATACAAGAAAAAAATTAAAAGGATGCTTTGATCTGCATTGACTCCATCAGTTCTTCTTTTGGAACTTTATAGTATTTTTCAAACTGAGTCCTTAGGAATTATCCTGAATAATGTCACTGAGAATAGCTAAATCATTCACAGTTGATCATTATACAATAGAGTTTTTTTCTTTCCTCCTTCCTTCTTTCCTTCCTTCCTTCTTTCCTTCCTTCCTTCCTTTCTTCCTTCCTTTCTTTCTTCCTTTCTTTCTTTCTTCCTTCCTTTCTTTCTTTCTTCCTTCCTTCCTTCCTTTCTTTCTTTCTTTTTTTCTTTCTTTCTTCTTTTCCTAGGATTTGATAAATTTCCTTCCTTCCTTCCTTCCTTCCTTCCTTTCTTTCTTTCTTTCTTTCTGTCTTTCTTCTTTTCCTAGGATTTGATAACTTTTAGGTAATTACTCATTATCTTCAAAATTATTGCATGACTTGCCCCTTCTTCTGTTTCATCTCTCACTGTTGTTTCTCCCATATTTGTCCTCTTTCATTCCATCTTCTTTTAAGGTGTATTAACCTTGTGAATATACAAGACTGTTCTGTCAGAGACAAATAGTGTTATTCCATTGATGGTGAAAAGAATTTTACATAATAATCTCAGCAGTTCTTTTTTTGGGGGTCATATTTCGTCTATTTACTGACTCCCTCCACATTTTATCTTGAGATGTTTTAAGCTTCTTACCAAAATTCCTTTAAATAGCACCTATTTCTCCTTGTTGTGTAATGCAAGCTCTGTTGTTTCTTGATATTTATGTCTATTCTGATTATATTCTTTCACTATCTCCTGTAAGATTTTCTAATCATTTATATGCCAATAATATTGTGATTGACTGTGATATGTATTTGGCAAATATGGCAAATATGTATTGCCTGAGATGTCTTTATTGTAACAGTTGCTTTATTTTGCCCAAATTCTTTATGAAATTCCTACAGTAAATATGAAAGACTTTTCCTCCATCTATATCCTAGTCACAATATCTCTCAGTAGCATTTGTATAGTTCAGATTCAATTTGATTTGAATGCACAATGTACTGACTATACACAGATAGCTGATTTAGGAAAGATTCACTTCCTCAGTTAACGGACACTTATCTGACAAACCATAGGCAACTTTTTTTTTGCAATATTATTCAGCTCAGCACTTCCCAAATATTTTAAGAAACCATTCATGATCTATGGCATAAATCTTTTTTGCAATCTATGTAATGGTCCTTGACCTCCCTCATTACTCATTTTTGCACCTTGTTTTTTTTTTTGCCAAGTTCACAAACTCCTTTTCAATTGAGATAACTAAATTTCAGATTATCTGTTGCTATAATGTGTTTTTCTTTACCAGTGGATAGACAGAAGAATATAAAATCTGAAATAACTGAATTTAGGTTTTGTTCCAGGTATTTTCTCACTATGTGACTATAGGCAAAACACTTAAACCCTCTTCTTTTCAGTTCTCTCATCTCTAAAGTGGAGGTAACAAAAGCATCTACCTCACAGCTTTTGTTAGAAATCTCAAATGAGACAACGTACACACAACATTTTACAAACTTTAAAATGATACATAAATGATAGCTATTATTATTTTCATTCTCTATGATAAATGCTGGTACATAAACTGCAGTTATTTTCATGACTGTCTTTTTTTGTTATTTGTTTTTAACTAAATAGTTATCAGGAACACTTCCATAAGAGAGGACAAGATATCCATTAAAAGATATTTCTTTTTGTTTTAGGATACAGAATAACAAACAAATATGTCACATCCATTTTTTTTTTTACCCTCCAGGGAGAAATTGTTGGCCATTAATCCATTTAGCTTCAACTTCCTTTGGTTTTCTGATTGCAATTATAGTAAGATTGTTGTTCACTAAAGACAATCATTTACTAAACAATTACTATATGTAAGGATATGATTCATTTCCTCTGGTAGCATATTCTTTCATTGGACACTGTATAAGGATTTCACATTTAGTGTATCAACATTGAGGTTCATTTTTTGTGGGGCATGGAGGGAGATGGTAACTTGAAGGGAAAAGCACAATGATGATAGAATTGATGACAAGCAGTACAAATACAAATCAGTACAAAAATATAGAGTTGTTATTTCTCAGTGTGCAAGGGAGGGAACTGGACTGAGCAGCCTGTAAATGGTGAGGGTTTTGGTACAAAGATCAAGAAGGTCATAAGATACTGAGATGCTGTACTAGGGAGGAAATATAGCCTTCTATATTTTGATGTCTTTAGGTAAATCCCCAATCAATCTATTCCTTCTTATAACTCTGATCACTTTAGATATTCAGCAATAAAGGAGCTTTCTTACTTTACACAGATACTTAGAAGCTAGACAATGGACAATAAGGAGAACAGAGGAAAGTAAAATCTTTGTCTGTTGCTTTAAAAGACTTGCAGTTCATTTTCATAAAATCAGGCAAGACATACATTTTTTCTCACACACACATACCTCTGGTTTTGTTCCCTCACCCCCCTTTAACAATTATTCTTCTTTCAGAACTGCTTTTACAACTCCTTTTAACCAGATTTTACTTGTAAGAGAAATTTGGAGAGTTTAAATGATCTACATTCAGTGTGAAATTTGATGTGCAAATAACACTCAGAAGGGGAGAGAAGTCATTGTTTGTACAATTTAACATGCTAACTGAGGACATAATTATTTTATCAATAAAATGCAGATTAAAAAATATTTACCCAGAATTTTCACAGCAAGAAAATTAAAGTAATGATAAAGAAATATACAAAGTCAGCCCTTTGGTATTTGTACATAATAGCTTCTTCATGATTGGCTAGATGGCTTTGGTTTGGAGTCATGTGGTGACAACTAATTGTGCCTTCAGGTCAAAATATCAGCAACTTTATCTCCCTTAATTTTAACAAGTAATTTTGAACCCAATGACTATAGTAAATTAAACAATTTTTAGGCAATTGCGTGTTACCAGATTTTATACTATAATTCTGTATTAGTATTCATATTAAGGGGATAAGTCAGGTAAGGGAAAATCCTGTAAAATTATATTGCACTTAAGAGGTAAACTTTTAATGATTTTAGGGAAAATTTCTTCCTAAATCATTGACTGGTAAATAGCTTATATTAAAAATGAACCTTTGGTTTATTGCACTACATTGTATGCTTGGTATTAAGATGCCATTTTAGTTTGGCTGGGTTCATGCTCTCCACAGCCAAAACTTCATTACAAATTAAACAAAGATGTTTTTCTACACTACCATCATTATTAGAAGTAAATCCATATTGCAAAAAATGATTCAACATATTTTCTTTTTCTTTATTAAAATTTAATTAATTAATTTATTCTCTTGTTTACATCATTCATTTCCATGAGATTTTCAGTTACAAATTTTCTCCCCATCTTTCCCCCACCCACCACCTCAAAACAGCCATCCCACTGTATAACCCCTCCCCCAATGCGCTCTCTCCTATGTCCTCCCTCATCTCCACTCTGACTTTCCAGTAGGGCAGGATGGGTCTCCCTATCCTAGTGCTTATATATCTTAATTCCCAGTTGCATGATGTTAATAATAATAATAATAATAATATATGCATATATATTTTTAACATTTGATTAAAACAACTTTAAATTCTAGATTCTTTCCCTTCCTCCCTCATCACCCACCTCCCACTGGAAAGACAAGCAATTCAATATAGGCTGTACACGTGTAGTTATACAGAACATCTCCACAATGGACATATTGTTAGAGACTGATTATATGTCCCTCCTTCCTATGCCACCCCCCTGCCTTCTTCTATTCTCTATCCTGTCCCTGTCCCTTTACAGAAGTGTGTACTTCCAGCAACCCTCCCCTCTATCATCCCACCTCTTATCCCCATCCCCCCTACTCTCCTGTGTGGCAAGATAGCCAGTTTAGAGTTTATGTCATTCCTTCCCTAAGCCAAATTCAATGAGAGTAAGGAATGTTTTGAACAACTTTTAAAATCTTCAAATAAAGAAAAACAATGTTTTGAGGAAAAAAAAAAGAAAAGAAAAAACAAATAATAAAAAAGAACCACTCTGCCATGCAAATCACATGTGTACATAGATATGGAAACATTTTAGAAATGGCAAAAGGCATAATTTTTTTTCAGAACCTCTGTGTCTATTCTCTATTATGTTTGGCAAAATTCAAAAGACATATTTTTTAAGAAAAAATTTTTAAAAAGGAAATATTTCCATTAAAAAGAATTTGTCTTATTTCATTTATAGACCTGTTTGCTTCGAAATGATCATTGAAGTCTATGCAATTCAGATCATGTCATGTACAACACATTTGTTAAGAGAATAGTACAACTATACCATATAATATGTAAAATGTATTTGCTTATAGATTACTAATTTGTATCAGTGAAATCATTTCAGAAACTCACATATATAATAAGAAATAAAATTCTTATAGTACTATGGAAATGTGTCATAGAATAATCATAGCAAGTGTTAGGTCAAGCCAACAGGCTTTTATTAAGTGCCAGATACTTTGCTAAAGATAAGGGATATAGGGAAAAGTAAAAATTCATCTCTGTTATCAAAGAAACTACAGACTAACTGAAAAGACAACATGAAAGCAACTTATGTACAGTGATAAATTGGAGATAACCAATTTAGTGAAGACAAAAAGATTGAGAATGATTGGGATAGGCTCTTTGTAGATGGTGGGATTTTAGGTGAGATTTGATGAAAATCAGGGAATCCAGGAGGTAGATTTGAGCAGGGAAAGAAATTCAGGAATGGGAGACAGTCAGTGAAAATACAGTCTGGGGGAGGAGCTAAGATGGCAAAGTAGAATCAGCGACCTTCTTGAACTCTCTTCACAAATCCCTCAAAGTACCTATAAAAATGACTCTAAACAAATTCTAGAGTAGCAGAAGCTGCAAAATAATAGAGTGAAACAAATCTCCAGCCCAAGTCAAGCTGGAAGGTGAATGAGAATGGTATGTCACAAAGGGCTGGTAGCTGGGCACAACCCAATGTGGGCTGAACCAGCACAGATTGGACTGGAGCAGGCCTCAGGTCACTGAATCACTGCCAGTTGCAGCAGTTTCCAGACTTCTTAACCCACAAATGCCAAAAATGGCTACAAAGGTCACCTGGGTAAGAGAGAAATGTTGTTTGGCCCCATCCCCAGGGTGTTGGCAGCCTCTGCTGCAGTGGTGGCTGCTTCTGGAGCTCTTGGCCTATGGACAGTGGGGAAATAGAGAGGCTGATCTGTGTTAGAGTCATGGATGGTGGTTCTGGGGTGAGGAGGAGCAGTGGCATGGTGGAGCTGGAAGTAGCTGTGAAAAGAGAATCTTCCTTGCAGTTCTAGGGCAGAGAAGAATGTTTGTGGTTGCTCACAGACCAGAGCACAGTCCAAGAAAGCAGTAAACACCTCTTCTTTGATCATATCACTTTGAAGGAACTGAGAATTTACAGGTCCCTAGAGATATTTTTGAAAACAGTTGCACAAAACCTCACCATTGCACAAAAATGAAAATTGGGGCAGTATACCCTCCACTTAACAAAGAACTCAAAAGTCAAATAATTGGCTGGAAAAATGAGCAAATGGGGGAAAATAAGACTATGGAAGGTTTCTTTCTTGGTGAAAAGGTATTTTCTTCTTTGCTTGTTGAAAAGGAATATCAAAGCATACAACTGGAGCAACACAATAAGGTCAAGGCTTCTTCATTCAAAATCTCCAAGAAAAAAAAATGAAATGGTCTCATACCATGTAGGAGCTCAAAAAAAGATTTTGAAAATCAAGTAAGAGAAGTAGAGGAAAACTAGGAAAGATAAATTAGAATGATGTAAGAAAATCATGAAAAACGAGTCAACTGCTTTCTAAAGGAGACGCAAAAATGCTGAAGAAAATAACACCTTTAAAACTAGACTAACCCAAATGGCAAAAGAGATTCAAAAAGTCAATAAGGAGAAGAATGCCTTAAAAAGCAGAACTGGTTAAATGAAAAAGGAGTTCCAAAATCTCACTGAAGAAATAAATAAATTACATAAAAATGCATTATATATATAATACATATCTTATACTGGGAACCTTGGGTCTAAGAGTATTGATATATTGCTCATTTTTCAAAGTATGCTTTTATATTATTTTTCAAAATATTTTCTCTATTTCACAATTCTTCCAATGTTTCCTGTACCCACAACTCTAAAACAGTGATCCCACTGAATATCCCCTCCCCCAATCTGCTCTCTCCTATATTGTCCCCCATCACCTCTCTGACTTTCTGGTAGGGCACAATGGATCTCCCTAGCCCCATGCCTGTATATCTTAGTTCCCAGTTGCATGAAAATAATAATAATATGGTTTTTTTATAGACTTGATTTTAAAACTTTAAATTTTAGATTCTTTCCCTTCCTCCCTCATGAGCCAGCTGCACTGGAAAGACAAGCAATTCAATAAAGCTTGTATATGTGTAGTCATGCAAAACATCTCCACTAAGGATATATTGTGAAAAACTACCTATATTTCCCTCCATCCTATCCCACCCCGCACTTGTTCTATTCTCTACTTTGTCACTGTCCCTTTACAAAAGACTGTGCTTCTAACAATTCTCCCCTCCTACGCTCCCCTCTCCTCCATCATACCCCTCTCATGCCCTTCCCCCTACTCTCTTGCAGGGCAAGATACCCAATTTAGAGTGTATGTCATTCCCTCCTTAAGCCAAATTCAATGAGAGTAAGGTTGATGCATTTCCTTTTGCCTTCCTGTTCTTCCCCTCCATGGTAAGAGTTGTCCCTTGCCTCTTCTATATGAGATGATTAACCCCATTCTGTCTGTCCCTGTCTCCTCTCATTATAATCCTCTCCCACCTCTCAATTTCCCCTTTTAAAACATCCTCCCTTCCTATTCAATTGATCCTGTGCCCTTTGTCTATGAATACCTGTACACATGTGTACATACACTCACATATGTATTCATACACATATATATGCTCTTGCATGGACATATGTGTTTGTATACATATACACACACATATACATACATATACATGTATACATATACATACACATGAATGTGTGTGTGTATGTATATATATATATATATATATATATATATATATATATACATACACACACACATTTATATTCCTTTCAACTATCCTCATACTGAGAAATGTTTCAGAAGTTACAATTATCACTTTTCCATGTATGCATGTAAATAGCTAGACTTTGATAAGCTCTTTATGATTCCTTTTCCCTGTTTACTTTCTCATGCTTCTTATATTTGAATGTCAAACTTTTTATTCAGGTCTGTTTTTTTCATCAAGAATGTTTGAAAGTCCTCCACCTAATTGAATGGCCATATTTTCCCCTGAAATATTATACTCAATTTTGCTGGGTAGGTGATTCTTGGTTTTAATCCTAGCTCTTTTGATCTCTGGAATATCATATTCCAGGCCCTATGATCCCTTAATGTAGAAGCTGCAATGTCCTGTGTTATATTGATTGGGTTTCCATGATATTCAAATTGTTTCTACTTGGTAGCTTGTAAGATTTTCTCCTTGATCTGGGAAATCCGGAACCTAGCTATAACATTCCTAGGTGTTTTCTTTTGGGAATCTTTTTCAAGAGGTGATCAGTGAATTCTTTCAAGTTCTATTTTGCCCTATGGTTCTAAAAATATCAGGCAATTTTCACTGAGAATGTCTTGAAGTACGATTGATCATGGCTTTCAGGTGGTCCAATAATTTTTAAATTGTCTCTCCTGGATCTGTTTTCCAGGTCAGTGGTTTTTTTCAATGATATATTTCACATTGCCTTCTATTTTTTCATTTCTTTGGATCTCTTTAATATTATCTTGATTTCTCATAAAGTCATTAACTTCCATTTGCTCCAATCTAATTTTGAAGGAATTATTCTCTTCAGTGACCTTTTGAGATTCTTTTTCCATCCAGCAAATTGGGCTTTTTAAAGCATTTTTCTCCTCATTGGCTTTTTGGGCCTCTTTTGTCATTCGAGTTAGTTAATTTTTTAAGGTGTTATTTTCCTCTGTCAGGTTGTTGACTCTCTTTTCATGATTTTCTTGCATCATTCTCATTTCTCTTCCCAATTTTTTGTCCACTTCTCTTATTTGGTTTTCAAAGTCCTTCTTAAGCTCCTCTATGCCCTGTAATCTGTTTAAATTTTTCTTGAAAGGTTTTGGTGCAGGAGTTCTGACTGCATTGTCTTTCTCCCATTCCAAGCTTTGATCCTTTTTGCTCCTAAAAGTGGAATCTAAAGTTGGATTGCTGTTCTTAATTTGCTTCCTTTGCCTGCTCACATTGCCACTCAGTTACTTGACTTTTGGGCTCAGTAGAACTCTGCTTTCAGAGGGGAGAGCTCTGTCCCAAATTGCTGGGGTTTTGGCAGCTGTTGGAGCTATTAGGAGGCTGACTCCACAGCCCCCACCAGCTTTGGCCCACTAGTCACGCACCTTAGGACCACCACACAAGACCATGATCCTCATCCAGGCAGCTCAAGGCAGGAGCACTTAGCCTCTGAATGATTGCTTGGCCCCCCTGCAATCTGCAGGCTGGTAATTCTGAAGCAGCCATGTGGAGATGGCTGCAAGGCTGCTGTTTATGCTGCTTCTAGCTCTGGGGCAGATGGTGAGATTTGCTCCCCCAAATTCAGCCAAGTTTCACTGACCTTTCACTTTGTCTTTGGTATTTATGGGTTGATAATTCTGGAAACCACCACAGCTTCTGGTGATCCACTCTCACAAATGCTCCAGCTGGGGCTGGTCCTGGCTGCTCTTGGGCTACAACCACATGGGGCTGGTCTCAGCTCCCAGCACTGTGAAGAACGCTATGTGTTCACCAGTCGGGCTGCCTTCGGTGGGAGATTTGTTTCTCTATCACTTTGTGGGTTGTGGAGTTCTAAAATTTGTTTTGAGTCATATTTTACAGGTATTTGAGGTGGTTATGGGGGAGCTCATGGCGTTTTCCTACTTCTATGCCCCCATCTTGACTCCACCCCATTTTTCAATGTCTATATTACTTTCTGAACCTCAGATATTGGGGACATCTTCCTTGATAATTTCTTGAAATATCATGTATAGACTCATTCTAATAATGGTTTTCAGTAGCATTATTCTAAAATTTTCTCTCCTTTATATGTTTTCCAGGTCATCTTTTTTCCCATTAACATATTTCACATTTTCTTCTTCTTTTTCATTCTTTTGACTTTGTTTCATTGAGACTTTTCTTTCTTTCCTTTCCTTTTCTTTCCTTCTTTTTTTGAAGCAATAGGGAGAAGTGACTTGACGAGAATCAGACAGCTAGTAAGTGTAAGAGGACAGATTTAAACTCAGGTCTCCCAGACTCTGGTGTTGGTGATCTATTCACCATACCACCTACCTGCCTCTGTTTTATTGTTTCTTGATGTGACATGGAATTGTTAATTGCCAGTTGCCAAATTTTACTTTTTAAGGACTTATTTTATCCAATGAGTGTTTGAAACTCTTTTACAATTTAGCCAGTTCTGCTTTTTAAGGAATTATTTTTCTTAATTGGTTTTTATTTTTAAATTAATTTATTTGTTTTTAGTGTTTATATCCACTTGCATATGATTTTGAGTTTCAAATTTTTTCTTCTTCCCTTCTTCCCCCTTAGCCCAAGCTAGCCTGCAATCTGATACAGGCTCTACTTATGTATTCACACAAACCATATTTTCCTATTTAGTCATGATGTAAAGAAGAATTAGAACTAGTAGTAGGAACCATGAGAAAGAAACAAAACAATACAACCAAAGGGAAGGAGAATGAATAGTATCCTTCCATCTGCATTCTAACTCCAAAATTGTTCCTCTGGGTGTGGATACCATTTTCCATAGTCAATCTTTTGGAGTTTTCTTAGATCCTTGCTTTGCTGAGAACCAAGTCTATCAAAGATAGTCATCACACAATGTGGCTGTAACTGTGGACAATGTTCTGCTGGTTCTGCTTATTTCACTCAGCATCAGTTCATATAAGTCTTTCCAGGTTTTTCTGAAGTGTATTGGCTCATCATTTCTTATAGCATGCAACTATTCCTTTACATCCATATATCATAACTTGTTTAGCCATTCCCCAATTGATGAGCATCGCCTCGATTTCCAATTTTTGCCAACAGAAAGAGAGCTGGTACAAATATTTTTTGTACATATGGGCCCTGTTCCCATTTTTTTAAATTTTATTATAGTTTGCATCATTCATTTCCACAAGATTTTGAGTTACATATTTTCTCCCAATCTTTCCCCCACCCACAGACCCAAAACAGCCATCCCAGTGTGCCCCCCCTCACCCAGTCTATTCTCTCCCATGTCACTTTTTGGTATGGCAAGATGGATCTCCCCAATGCAGTGCCTGTGTATCTCAAGTTCCATTTGGATGTAGTCAATAATAATAATAATAATTGAATATAGATAGATAGATAGATAGATAGATAGATAGATA
>JAQQSU010014798.1:0-11328 GCA_028627135.1 Pseudochirops cupreus | reverse complement strand
TGAATGACCATATTTTCCCCTGAAACATTATACTCAATTTTGCTGGGTAGGTGATTCTTGGTTTTAATCCTTGCTCCCTTGATCTCCAGAATATCATATTCCAGACTCTTTGATCCCTTAATGTAGAAGCTTCTAGATCCTGGGTTATCCTAATTGTGTTTCCACAGTATTCAAATTGCTTCTTCTTGGCAGCTTGTAATATTTTCTCCTTGATCTGGGGACTCTGGAACCTGGCTATAATACTCCTAGGAGTTTTCTTTTGGGCATCTTTTTTTAGAGGTGATGGGTGAATTCTTTCAACTTCTATTTTGTTCTCCCGTTCTAAAATATCAGGGCAATTTTCCTTGAGAATTGCTTAAAGGATGCTTCCTAAGTTCTTTTTTTGATCATGGCTTTCAGGTAATCCAATAAATTTTAAATTGTCTCTCCTACATCTGTTTTCCAGGTCAGTGGTCTTTTCAAGGAGATATTTCATATTTCCTTCAATTTTTTTCATTTGTTTGGATCTGTTTAACAGTATCTTGATTTCTCATAAAGTCATTTGCTTCCATTTGCTCCACTCTAATTCTGAAGAAATTATTCCCTTCAGAAAGCTTTTGAGATTATTTTTTCTATCTGGCAAATCCAACTTTTTAAGGCATTGTTCTCCTCTTTGGCTTTTTGGGCCTCTTTTTCCATTTGAGTTAATCTATTTTTTAAGGTGTTATTTTCTTCAGTCAGGTTGTTGACTCTCTTTTCACGATTATCTTGCATCATTCTTATTTCTCTTCCCAATTTCTCCTCCACTTCTCTCATTTGGTTTTCAAAATCCTTTTTAAGCTAATCTATGGCTTTTAGGAAGTCTTCATGTTTCTTGGAAGCTTTTGGTGCGGGAGTTCTGACTGTTGTCTTCCTCCCATTCCATGCTTTGCTCCTTCTCATCCCCAAAGAATGAATCTAGAGTTTGGTTGCTCTTCTTACTTTGCTTCCTTTGCCTGCTCGTGGTTGGCCAGTCAATGATTTTTTAGCTCTGTGAAACTCTACTTCCAGAAGGGAAAGCTTTGTCCCAAAGTGCTGGTGTTTTCCCAGCTGCCAGAGCTATTAGGGGACTGTTGGTTTTTTGCAGCCCCCACCAGCTTTGGCTCACTGAAAACACACCCCAGAACCACCACCCAAGACCGTGTTCCAGATCCAGGCTACTCAATGCAAGAACACTTGGCCTCGGAACTATTGCTTGGCCCCCCTGCAGTCTGCAGCCCGGGAGCTGTGAAGCAGCTATGTGGAGGCAGCTGCAAGGACTCTGCTTTTGCAGCTTCCTTGCCCTGGAGGGAGTTTGACTGGACATGGTTTTCTGCCCCTATTTTAGCCAAGATACACTGACCTTACACTTAGTCCTTTTTTTTTATTATGGCTTGATAATTCTGGAAACATCCATAGCTGCCACTGATCCACTCTCCTAAAGCTCCAGCTGCGGCTCATCCTGGCCGCCCCCTTGGGCCACACTACGGTTTCAGGCTGGGCTGCTTTTGGCTCCCAGAGCTGTGGTGATCTCTTCCTGCTGAGCTGCCTTCAGTGAGAGGTGTATTTATGTGAGTTTTGGAGCCGTAAAATTTGTTTAGAGTCATATTTTATGGGTATTTGAAGTGTCTATGTGGAAGCTGTGGTACCTTGCTGCTCCTATGCCACCATCCCAGCACATTCAATTTCAACAAAATCATTTACTTAAATGCAGTAGCAAGAAGAGTAGTTCCAAAATGTTTTTCCTGAACTATGGATGCTTTGACCCATAAATACACAAATAGACTGGGAGAGAGACTAGGCACACATTTCAAGTACATTAGGACTGAGGCAGAAGCCTAGGGAACGTAGAGAATATAGCAGAGGGAACTCATAACTCCAGGCAGCAATGTCTCCATATCTTTTCTTTACCCTTGGGTACCTTGCAACCTGTGATGCCAGGTGAGATGTCAGTGACAGACAAGATACTGCATTGCTGAGGCTGTTTTCTCACAGAACACGATGTCTCCATTGTACAGATGACTAATCTGGAATTTCTTTTGTCTATCAGTTTTTCTATGAGTAGAGAGGTAAATCCTGTCTATCAGGCATTTTGTGTGGTTGCGTCTCTGGGCTTAGCAGCTCCTGGACTAGATAGGTAGGTCTGTTTGACACAAGACTGTGGGTAGGCTGAGCCAGTTAAATCACTTGCTCATAGATGCCAGGCTGTGTTGAAAAGGCCATTGCACTTCTAGGCACACTTCTGGGCCCACATCTACTGCAACTTCACCAATCTCTACCCAAAGCAAAACAAAAATACTATAGACAGGGCATGACAGAATATTTATCATCTTATACTAAATACACATTTTTAGCCTGTTTAATTGTTGGTACTTCTCATTTATGAGAATTGGGCTGAAATCCCCCAGCAATTCATGCCTTAATAGGAAAACTTTCTCAATCTGTTTGCATCCCCCTTCTTATTTACTGCACTTGGCTCCTTATTAACTGACTGTCCTTGTCTTTGAAGAAACCTTTCATCCCTTTCAAAGAAGAGTTCACATATCACTTCCCAAAAGTGTGTATATTTGGGCAGGAATCCAACTGCCCCCCCAAGGGTATCTCATACACTTTCTTTCCTGGAGTATCTGCTGGGCTTTTCTCTCTAAATAAACTTGGCCAGATTCTTAACCCACATTTTAATTCTCTCATCTTGCTGTTGAAATCCCAGAAGGAGGATCCCCTTGACACTGCTGTGAATATAGCATTCTTGGATATACACTAAAGTTTAAAATATTTTATAAGCTAAAGAACTGGATGGAAAATAGGGAGGGAATTCATAATTTTCAGAATCCTAGAACCTCTTTGACTAATCATCACCATCAATATCAACATCAGCATCAGCATCCACATCATTATCATCATCATCATCATCATCATCATCATCATCATCATCATCATCTTATAACATCACCTATTGACTAGTTCATTTGTGATGAACCTCTCCAAATATATTTGGACCAGTGCTCAAGTCAAAGACATACAAACCAGTGAAAGTCCTCTATTGGATGTTCTTTCAAACAAGGTAAGAAATGCTAGAACTCATAGATCTCAGTGCCCTCAGTGGCTTGGCTTTTGAGAAGACAGTTGTCACCAAGCCATACAAGCAGGAGACAGGGACTTGGCAGTTTATTCCTTCCCAAATGTGGTGAGTTCTCTCTAGCCTCTCTGTTTTTCTACACATAAACACACACACACATACACACATATAATATGTGTTTATATTATGCAAACATACATGTATACATACTTGTGGGCATACATATATACACATATGTGTAGGAAATATTTTATTAGATTTGGTCCAACATAAACTCAAAAGATGATTTTTATATTTATTTAGCTCTTTGTTCATCAGACACATTTGTTTAAAGATTCAGGGTGCAATAATGGATACCATACCAGGATTAATGAAATTTTGGTTCAAAACAATTATCTGATACAAGTTATGCAAAATAGGGATCATTTAATCTCTTTCTGCTTCAGTTTATTCATCTGTAAAATGAGAATAGTACCTCATGATATTGTTATGAAATATCACTCAACAAACATTTATTAAGTAATCACTGGGAATACAAGAAGAGGTCAAAGAGAGTATCTGTCTTCAGGAAGCTTACAAATGAATGGTGGAAACCAAATACACACCAAACAGTATGTGTATGTGTATATGTGTGTATGTGTATGTTTGTGTGTATGTATATGTATTTGTACATATATGCATATACACACATCTCTCTATCTCTATTTATAACTATCTATGATAAATAGGAAATAATTAACAGAGGGAAGGTGATGGAACTAAGATCAGTTGAAAAAGTCTTCTTATAGAAGGTGGGATTTGAGTTGGGCCTTCAAAGAAGCAGGCTGGGTGGTCAGTCATCACAGCTGCTGAGGATGGGGAGCATTTCAGGCTCAAGGGGAAGCCAGAGAGAATCTCTGGTGCAGAGATATGGAATATATTCTTTATGGAATAGTTAGGAGGTCAGGAGTATCTGTCAAGGAGTAATGTGCAGGAAGGCTGGAAAGGTAGGAAGAGGCTAGATAATGAAGGTCTTTGCAGACAAAATACAGAATTTTGTATTTGCTCCTGTAGGCAATAGGAAACCACTGGAATTTATTGAGTAGAGAGTTGAAATAATTGGACATGATTTTTGGGAAAATCACTTTGGTGCCTGAATGGAGGATGGATTGAAGTGGAGAGAGATTGAGACATGTTGGCCCACCAGCTGGTCATTGCAGTACTTCAAGCAAGTGACAGGGGCTGTACTGGGGAGATAGGAATGTCAGAGGAAAGAAGTAGGGATATTTAAAGACATTTCAAAGGTGAAGTCCATGTGCATTGGCCATAGGTTGGATGAGATGAAGGTTGAGTGATGGGCTACAAGCCTGAGGGACTGAGAAGATAGTGTTGACCTCTATGGTAATAGGGAAGGTAGAAAGGGGGAGAATTTTTTTGGGGGGAGATTAATGAGTTCTTTCTTCAACATATTGAAGTGAAGGAGTCTACTGGACATCCAGTTGAACATGGAAACATACTGGAGTTCAACAGAGAGACTGGGGCAAAAAAGGTAGATTTTGTGTCACCAGCAAAAAATGGCAATTAAATCCATAGGATTTGATGAGATTGCCAAGTGAAATAAAAGAAAGTGAGAAGAAAACAGGGTCCAGAACTTGAAAGACCCTGCTGGTTAGCAGGCATGATCTGGAGGAGGAGTTCACAAAGGAGACAAAGAGGGATCAGAGAGGAAGCACACCAGGAAAGAGCATTGTCCCAAAGACCTGGAGAAGAGAAGACATTGTTAAGGAGAAGAGATATATAAAGAGTATCAAAGACTGCAGAGAGATAAAGAAGAATGAGGGTTGATAAAAGGCCTTTGGGTTTGTCAATTAATACATCAATAGCAACTTTAGAGTGCAATTTCAGGGGAGTGATTGGTCCAAATTTGAATTGTAAATAATTTAAAAGATAATAGAAGGAAAGAAACTAGACCAAATCCCATTCTAGGCAGTCTTTTCAGGGAGTCAGAGTTACAAAGAACAGAAAAGAAATAGAATGGGAGCAGTGATGAAACTCTTAAGTGAGAGTCTTTTTGAGGATAGGGAAGACACAGAGACAGAGAGAGACAGAGGATGAAAATAAGTGAAAATAGAAAAATAACAAAAGAGGCAATCTGGAGATAATAGAATGAAATGAGATCTCTTGAACAAGTTGAGAGAATAGATTGGTTAAGAAGTCCACATTATCAATAAATGTGTCAATTTTGCTATATTTGACCTTAATATAGATACTATTTATCACTGTGATTTTTCTCATTTTCATCATCGTCAAATATGTAAATACCTTTCCATTCAAGTCATTAAAAAAACTTTAAATAGCCATAGCTAATAGTGTTGGTTTCCATGAAGAGCAGAGCACCTGAAGGAGGCTGGACAAGCACGCCCCTGAGATCACATGATTAGGAATAATCTGGCAGTCCTTGTGGTTTTCCTTTGTTAGTTTTGTTGTTTTTTTACATCAGAGGCTTTCTTTGTCTGGGGTTCTCCCAGATGGGAAATCCCTTCATCCTATACAAACTAGCTATTGTTTTGCAAATTATAGTCTCTATAGAGATGTCTCTAGTTTTCCTGCTAGTATACTTTAGAAGGGAAACTAGAAACCTAGTCATTCTGATCACAAAGCTACCTCTGTGCACAAACTTTGAATCTCCTCTGTGACATTTATATAATTTCTATCTAACTATATCTGTACCTATTATTGTTGGTTCTTGTTCAGTGTTTCTATCCAATTCATCATGACCCCATTTGGGGTTTTCTTGGCAAAGATAATTCATTGTTTTCTCATTTCTTCCTCCAGTTAATACTTCCTGATTCCAAGCCTGGTGCTCTATCCACAGAGCCACCTAGCTGACCTATGTATATCTATATGTCTGTATCTCCATCTACTTCTTTATCTATATCTCCATCTTTATCTATATAGGTATACATCCATCTCCATATCTATATTTATATCTATGTCATCTATATATACATATATATATATATATCAGTTTATGCATATATGTATGTATGTATGTATCTATCTACCTATCTATCTTAGATTTCATGCTTTTGACTATTCATTGAATTGACCTCATTACTGCTAAGTATGGGAGCTTTCATTTACTCCCATTCTTACCTGAGTCAGTTTGTGCCTCTTTAGTCAAAGTCCACTCTCAGAGCTTCCCAATATGATGCCAAATTGTGTGCAGACACTTGATCTCCATAGCCTACTGCAGCTCAGAACTTAAGAGCTCAAGCTATCCGGTAGCTGCAATTACAGGTATACTTCATGACACCCAATCACTTAAAAGAAATATATGAATTATTTAAAGCATGTTTGGTTGAGCAAGAGTGGTCTTTTGTTTTTACTTTACCAGCAATTACTGTTGTCCCCTAACATGTGTGTGTTTGTGTGTGTGTGTGTGTGTGTGTGTGTGTGTGTGTGTGTCTCCTGTCTATCTTACCATAGTTTTAATTCAGGCTGAAAAGCAATGATTCAGGAAAAGTTTCCAGGTCTATTCTCCAGTAAAGAGACATACTCTACCACAAATTTAAGCATGGAATTTGGACCTTTAAATTAATAATTTCTTTGGAGAGAAACAACTAAGGTGTAAACCTGGTTTGATGACAGAAGTCTCAAGCAACCATCTACTGACCTTTTGGACTACATTTCACAATTTGATGGTATTTTTGAAAAAAAAAGTTTTCATAAAGTCCTTCCTTGATTAGATCCCAGTAAATGGCCAGAATTCCTTATTAGTCATGATTTCTCCAAGACAGCAGAGGAGGGTTGGTAAAAAAAAGAACCCAGAGAGAAAATTAACCCAATCTGTGACTGGCAGATTTTGTTTTGGCCCTGCTTCATGGCAGTGATTTATTTGAGCACAAGGCAATGTCAGTCCAAGGACAAAATGAGTTGTTAGAGATGAAGCCAAGACTGGAATCACTATTTTCCTTTGCTTAGGACTCACACAGAAACTGACATCTTTGTTGTCACCACTGGGACGGTGACAGGAACTGTGAAGTGGCATTTGATGAACAACATGTGATAAAATGAGTGAGGGAAGAGGAAGGAGAAAGAAAACTGAGTTAGTTTACATTTAAACAGGCACACAGAGGTGGCAGAATTCTCCCAGATACCATCAGTCATGTTTTAAGACTCAAGCAGTACAGAGAAACAATCAATTCTCTACCTGAGTTCATTGGGGAGAATTATTTTTATATGATATCCAATGGATAGAAAGCTGGCCTCTAACCAAGGAAGAACTGTGTGAGTGTGAACAAATCACAGTCTTTCAGTGCCCCAGCCTCTGACATTAAAACTTTATAAGATGTAGAGAGGTATCTACCTCCATTGCTAAAGAGAATTTCTTTACCTCAGAGTTTCCTTTGCCAATGAAATTGCAGGTTCACTCAATATCATCCAATGATAATCATGGGACTATCTCACTTAAGAGAGAAAGAAGGCAGAGGCTAAGCACTGACTTGTGAGCTACTTACTCATCTGAAACATTGCCGCAAAAGCCAGAGACCTTTACCCAACTTAAAAACAAATGAACATTTTAATCTTTTTTGTATGTTTTCTCAATTGTAAAAACAAGTAGCAATATTCATTCAAAAAATTTTGATATCTAAATTCTCTCCCTCTGTCTTTCTCTTTCTCCTCCTGAGACAGTAAGCAATTTGATACGTTATACATGAACAATTATGGAAAACATATTTCTCTGTTAGTAGTGTTATAAAAGAAAACAGGCACAAAAACACAAAAATTTAAAAAATGAAAAATAATATGTTTCAATCTGCATCCAGATTCCATCAGTTCTTTCTGTGGAGCGGTATACCATTTTTTCATCACAAGTCCTTTGGAATTGTCTTGGAACATTGTATTGCTGAGAATAGCTAAGTCATTTGGAACTGATCATCCTACTTAACTTTCAATTTTTTTTTCTGAAATCATTGCATTCATCATTAATCATAGCACAATAGTATTTCATTACATTCATATCCTACAACTTGTTCAGCCATTTCCCAATTGATGGACATCCCCTCAATTTCCAAAGATTTGCCATCACAAAAGAGGTGATCTCTCTCTCTCTCTCTCTCTCTCTCTTTCTGTGTCTCTCTCCGTCTCTCTGTCTCTGTCTCTCTGTCTCTCTGTCTCTGTCTCTGTCTCTGTCTCTGTCTCTCTCTCTCTCTATATGTGTGTATATGTAAATACATATATATATATGTATATATATGTATGTGTATATATATATATATATATATATACACACCTTTAATATTATTTTAATTTCTTTGAGATACAGTGAGATACAGACCTAGTAGGAGTATTATAGCCCTTTGGACATAGTTCCAAATGACTTTATATAATGGTTGGAACAGTTCACAGCTCCACCAGCTTTGCATTAGTGTTCCAATTTCCCCACATCCCCTCCAACATTTGTAATTTTCCTTTTCTGTCATATTAACAAATCTGAGATGATACCTCAGAGTTCTATTAACTTACATTTCTCTAATAAAATGTGACTTAGAGCATTTTTTTCTTATGATTATAGGCAGCATTGATTTCTTCATTTGCATTCTACTTTTTCATATCATTTAGCAATTTATCTATTGGGAATTGAATTGTATTGTTATAAATTTGATTCAGTTACCTATATATTTGAGAAATGAGGGCATTTTCAGAGAAACTTGTTGCAAAAAAATTTCTCCAGTGTTCTTTTTTCCTTATAATCTTGACTGCATTGATTTTGTTTGTGCAAAATACAATTATTAATGTAATCAAAATTACCAATATTATATCCCATAATACTCATTATCTCTTGTTTCATAATAAATTCTTCCCTTATTCATAGATCTAACAGGGGAATTATTCCTGTAAGGCAAATGCTACCTTAATTTTCTTATGGTGTTACCCTTTATCTTTAAATCAAGTAATATGTGTTGGTATTTGTTTTCATTGCATAGGTGGGTTTAGCCCATTCATATTCACAATTAAGAATAATAATTGTATATTTCTCTCCATCTTAGCCCTCCACCCCTACTCAATCATTCTCTCTGTCTCCTTTCATCCTGGCCCTCCTCAAAAGCATTTTGCTTCTGACTACTATCTCCCCCAATCTTCCCTCCCTTCTACCAGCCCATTCCCTGCTTTGTAATTTCCCTCCCTTCCTACTTCCTTGTAAGGTAAGAAAGGTTTCTATATCAAAATGAATTTGTATATTATTCCCTCTTTAAGCCAATTCTGATTAGAGTAATGTTCAAGCACTTCCCACTCCACCCCCACTTCTCCCTTCTTTTATGCCTTTATATGTGATTTACCCCATTATGCCTCTCCCTTCTACCAATGCACCCCCTTACCCTTTTTTGCATATCATCTCATCAGAGTCAGTTCACACCTATAGCCTCTTTTATGTATATGCCTAAATTGTCCAATAATGATGAAATTCTTGGAAGTATTAGCTTCTCATATAAGAATGTAAACAGTTTAACATTATTGAATCCCTTATAATTTCTCTTTCCTGTTTACATTTTCATGCTTCGCGTGAGTCTTTTATTTCAAAACCAAATTTTCTCTTCAGCCCTGGACTTTTCATCAGGAATGCTTAAAAGCCCTCTCTTTCATTGAATATCCATTTTTTTTTTCCCTCGCAGGACTTAAAGACCCAGAAGCTCCTGCTGCTATGGTTGCAGCATGTGCAGGATCCTAACAGCCTTCCTGCTTCCCCCAACTCCCATATAACAGATCTCTTTGCTGAGCCTTTAAGTTTTGTCAGGTCAGAAAAAAAAAGGTCTCATCATGATCTTTCATTGGTTCTAAAATTTGATTTAAAGCATTATTTTAAAGTTGTTTGAAGGGGAATGTTGTGAGACCTCAGCTGGGTGACTGTTGCTAAGCCACCATCCAGATTATAATGCTTAGCAGTTGCTCCAGTGAAACAAGACCTGCAAGCATTCCTGCAGGTGCTCAAAAAATCAATCTACATGTGAAGCAAATGCCATCAACATTTTCAAAGGGCCATCAGAAGAGCATGGCTGCCAACTGGGACCTTGGCTTTTGTTCTGACCAAAAGGAAGTGAATGGTGAGGGAAAGATCAATACTGGTGTCCCAGTCCCTTACTCCAGGCCTTGTCCTGAGTCCTCCATTCCTTTTGGGTCTCTGCCTCGATTTCTTTCTCTGTTTTTCTTTCTCTCTGTTTCTGTCCTCTGTATGTCTTTATCTCTTTCTCTCTGTCTCTCTCTCTGACTCCTCTTCTTTATCATCATTTTGTGAAGTACTAATAGATATATATGCTAAGCCTTCACCTATCTCTGTCATCATTGCTAACTTCCTTCTGGATATTTCTACTTGTATGTCTCATTGGAACCCACACCCCAAATCTCACCATCTTCCAAACTCTCCTTTGTTCTGTGAGGGTACCACTTTATTTCTAGAAAACATGTTTTCAAGCTTGTTGTCATTGTCCATTTCTGCCTCCCTAAGTCCCTTTCCCATGACTGCCAATCAGCTGTCACAATATCCCTGACATCTCTACTCTTCCTTCCACTCCCACACTTCCCAGCTTAGTTCAGGCTTCCTCTCCATTTCCCCAGATCATGAAACAGCTTCTTAACTTCAATTTTGGGTCCAGTCATTTGATTCTCTAATCCACCCTCCACATGGCTGCGAAATTGAGCTATATAAAAAGTCTGACAATCTCTTTCAATATCTTCTCCTCCTTTACACGCTCACTCTTTGTGTGACCATCAGCTCTTCAGTTACTGAGGCTCCTTGTCTGTAAAATGAATGATAATAATAACATTTATCTCACAGGGTTATGAGTAAGAATCGAGTGAGATAATGTACGCAAAGCTCTTTGAACACCCAAACAAAACAAAACTATGTAAATGAGCTATATTCTTCTTCAATCTCAGCACAATTCATGGGGGAAAATAACGTAATTTCCAGCATTATTTTAAAATAAATTAATTTATTTATTTTCTTGTTTACATAATTTATTCCCACAACATTTTGAGTCACAAATTTTCTCCCCGTCTTTCCCCTACCCAACGCCTCAAAACAGCAATCCCATTGTATAACCCCTCCTCCAATCTTTTCTCTCCTAAGTCCTCCCCCTCACCCCTCTGAATTTCTGGTAGGGCAGGATGGATCTCCCAACCACAGTGCCTGTATATCTTAATATCCAGTTGGATGTAGTTAATAATAATAGTAATAATGATAATTATTATTATACATATATATATATATA
>JAQQSU010014797.1:0-11329 GCA_028627135.1 Pseudochirops cupreus | reverse complement strand
CTTAAAGATTGTAACTCAAAATTCAGAGCTATATTCTCTATACTAGACTATCATGAAATCCCGGGATTGTAAGGTACTTCAGCGGTTGACCAGTACAGTCTGTAACTGATTTTTTTTTTAATCTACTTTTCAACATGCCTTCCATTGTCATTCAGTCTTAACTTTAATTTTTTGAGAGAAAATCCATTTATTCCCAAGCCAGCTCATTTCCCTTGTAGATAATTATAATTTTAGGAATGATTTGGAGAACGGCCTTCCCCTGCCTTCTATATAGTTCCAATTGAGATGTCTCCGATTCCTCAAAACTATACATACCCTAACTTGAAAAGACAACATCTTGTGCCTCAGATTTCTCCCAGCAGGAAATCACAGACACACACATATGCATGCATGTTCACACATATGCCCTTGTGTATTTATCTACCTCTCTCTATATCTATGTATCTATTTGCATGTACATGTCTATGTTCCAAGCATTTACCCATTAAGTCACATGCCGTCATAATGCTTTCAGATTTTTTTTCTTTATAAAAAAATGAGACAACTTTCTTTTTCTTCTCCAATCTTCCAACTTCCTGTCCTTTCCTTGTTTTTTCATAGATTTCTAACAATGTCTGGGAATTGCATTGGGTAGTGTTTTCTGTTTTTGTTTTTGGCATCCTTAATTATCTTGTACTTATCAAGGGTGAGATACTATGATAAAACATCTAATAAAAATGAAAACATACTAATTTTTGTTTTTAAGATCCTCTCACTCTTGTTGTTTATTACCTATATGAGGCAAATACATATGTTCTGTTATGATTGATCCAGACATTTTCAAAGAAAACTCACCTAAGCAAAAATTTAAAGGGGTAGGGCAATCAGACTATCTAGAACTACTTTCTTCATAACATTTTCTAAGCTGTAGTAGTCCAGTTTTCAGTTTTCCTTTGACATCTTGGACACAGTTTTGACGTCTCTCAGGGCACTCCAAAATCTAAATGTACATCCACACTAGCTTGTAGCCTCAGGTATATCCTCTTCAATTCCTCAAAGAGTCCTTATTGAATTGGCTGCAGCTACTGCATAATTTGGGAAATCTAATGTGGATGAATGTAGTACTTTATAGACCGCCTTAGATCATTTAGCTCTAAATTTTCTTATCTATTCATTTGCATTAGCCCATTCTTCCCAACTCAATTAAATGTTCCTTTGATACTGATACTGGAAGATGGGGTTCTATGTCATTGCCCCAAAGTGAGAACAAGTTGTTCTCCAGAGTGAAACTAAGCTGTTGGCAGAGAAGACAAGGGTGAGTGAAAGAGGCAGGCTGAATTAAACAAGAATTTATTAATCACTTCTGATTACTAGGTATTGTACTAGTTGATAGGAATAAAAAGACAAAAACTGTGAAGGAAGGTGCCTTAGCTGTACCAGATCTCAAATTGTATTACAAAATAATAATTATCAAAGCCATTTAGTACTTGCTAAGAAATAGAATGGTGGATGAGTGGAATAGATTAGATACTCAATACACAGTGGTAAATGACCATAGTAATACAGTATTGAACAAAAGCAAAGGTCCAAGCCTTTAACAAAAACACATTATTTCACAAAAATTGCTGGGAAGACTGGAAAGCAGTTTGGGAAAACCAAAGTATACCCCAACATCTCACACTGTATACCACAATAAAGTCAAAATTGGAACATGATTTACCAATAAAGGGTGATGCCATGAGCAAAGTAAGGGAGAAAGGAATAGTTTACCTGTCAGATCTATGGATAATGGAAGAATTTATGACTAAACAAGAGATAGAGAGAATTGCTTGATATAAAAAAAATAAAATTTTTATCATGTTAATTAAAAAAAAAAATCCAGAAGCAATGCAGCCAAAATTAGAAAGCAGAGAATTGTGTATTGATCCAACAATTTTGTATAGCAATCTATCTGTATCCTTTGACCCAGCAATAGCTCTACTATGATTAGGGGAAAAGGAAAATAACCTATATGTTCTAAAATATTTATAGGTGCTCTCTTTGTGGTAGTAAAAATCTAGAAACTATAGGAATGTCCATGAATTGGGGAATGACTGAAGAAGTTGTGGTATATGATTGTGATGGAATAGTACTGTGCTATAAGAAAGGATATGCTCCATTATCTTATTTTAAAAAATGGAAAGATTTACATGAAATAATAAAGAGTGAAATGAACAGAGTTGAGAGAACATTGTATGCAATAACAGCAATATTATTTAAAGAACAACTTTGAGAGAAAAAGTCAGTTTGACTATGATAAATACCCAGATTAACTAAAAAGGGAATATGAAAGAAGATGCTATCTACATCCAGAGGAAGAACTAATAAATAGAATTATGTATATAATGATTTTATACATACACAGAATATACATTTACACACATACATATATGTATGTATACATACCTATATATACACATATATGCATACATACATGTATATGTGTATATATATGTGTGTATATATGAATTTGAGTCTAATGGTAGCTATTTAAAGTGGGGGAAGGAGGAAAAAAGAAATTTATATTTTAACTTTATTGTATATTTAAATTGGAGGCAAATTTGTACATAATAGATTGGCAATTTCATGCACAATCTTTTTTATTATATGTCATAGAATGCTTGTTTTGTTCCATAAATTTAAAATAAAATAAATATTTTTTTAAAAAAAGAAAGCAGAAAACTGAAAAAATTTCCAGCAGGTTTCTGTGATAAAGACCTAATTTCTCAAATGTATAGAGAACTGAGTAAAATGTGTCAAAATACAAGTCATTCCTCAATTCATTAATGGTCAAATGCTATGAAAAGGCAGTTTTCATGCAAAGAAATCAAAACTATCTATATTCATACAAAAAATGCTCTAGATAACTATTGATTAGAGAAACACAAATTAAAATAACTCTGAGGTACCTATCAGATTAGCTAATATAACAGGAAAAGAAAATGACAAATATTGGAGAAGATGTGGAAAAATTGGGGCACTAATGTACTGTTAATTTTAAACTGATCCAATCTTTCTGAAGAGTGATATGAAACTATAGTCAAAAGGCTATAAAACTGCACATACCCTTTGATCCAGAAATACCACTCTGGGACTGTATCCCAAAAAGAAAAATAGATGGAGATATATATATATATATATACACATATATGTATATATACACACATACACACACATATATACATATATATACATATATACGTATATGTATATATGTATGTATATATACATATATATTTATTTATTTATAGCATTTTTTGGGGGGTGGCAAATAATTGGAAATTGAAGGGATGCCCATCAATTGAGGAATGATTGAATAAATTGTAGTATGTAATTGTCATGGAATGTTGTACAGTCATTTTTCAGTCATGTCTGACTCTTCATGATGGCATTTGAGGTTTTCTTGGCGATGATACTGAAGTGTTTTGCCATTTCCTTATCCTGTGCATTTTTACAGATGAGGAAAGTGAGGCAAAAAGGGTTAAGTGACTTGCCTAGTGTCACAATTAGTAAGTGTCTAAGGCCAGATTTGAATTCAGGAAGATGAGTCTTCTTAAATTCAGGCCCAGCACTGTATCTAAAGCACCACCTAGCTAAACTTGTAATGGAACACTGTATTATAAGAATGTATATATATATATATATATATCAGAAAAAAACCTGCAGTTTTACATGAACTGATCTAAAGTAAAGTGAGCAGAAACAGGAGAACATGGTACACATTAATAGCAATATTGTGCAATGATCAACACTGAATGACTAAGCTGTTACCTGAAATACAATGACAGTCTTGTAGGACTCAAGATGAGAAATGCTGTCCATCTCCAGGGTTAGGGGGAGGGGGTGGTGAGGGGACTAGTGAAGCTTAAATGCAAATTGAAGCATATTAAAAAAAACAACTGTCTTTATTTTCCTTTGGTTGTGTTGGGGTTTTTTTGTCTGTTTTCTTTCACAACATGACTAATATGGAAGTATGTTTTATATGACTACACATGTATGACTTACATTACTTGTCTTTTCAATGAGCAGAGGAGGCAGAAAAGAAGGGAAATAATTTGGAGCTCATTTTAGGAAAAAATGAATATTAAAATGTTTACATACTATTGGAAAAATACAATATGGAAAAAGGAATGAGGAAATAATAGTTTCAGAGAAAGAGTTTTCAGAGAAATTCCTCCTCTCAGAGGAAGGAAGTATGTGAATAGAAGAGGAGTAAAATAAGTAGAGTTTGAAGAAAAAGATACATTTATAGTAGCGATATATGTAGAAAGAACTCTGAAGAACCACCTAATTTTCACTACATATGAAACCAACCATAAATATTTTTAATGACCATTAATCATTTTTTTCCTACCTTTTACTAAAGAGGTTAAATAGTACAGGTGCAGTGAATTGAGCACTAGCCCTGAAGTCAGGAGGCTGTGAGTTCAAATATAGCCTCAGACACTTACCACTTAGTAACTGTGTGACTTTAGGCAAGTCACTTAACCAACCCCAATTGCCATGCCTTCCCCCCTCCAAAAAAAAAATGCCAAAAAAAAAAAAGACTTTGCTATCATAAGACATTTCTTTTTTTCCTTAACTCTATCTGTGTATTTTAAAAGAAGACCTCTACTTGGCATTGAGGATAAGTTGGTGGTCAGTGATAAAAATGAGGAGAAAGACCATCCATGAAGCAGTTATTTTTTAAAGATAATTTGGAACCATAACATGGAACCAGAAGAGATTTAAATGGAAAAAGTGTTATAGTTTATATAATATTCTAGGCACAATAGAATAACGCTAGATTCTTGAGCAGAGGGTTAAAATTGTAGGATCTGTGCTTTAAGGAAGTTGTTTCAGTAACTCTGTGGAGAATAACTTGAAGAGGGGAAAGACTGGAAGACAGGAGATGACAATAAGAGGCATGATTAGTTGCCTCCAGGATGGGGATAGGGGCATAATTTTTTTTGCAGGGGGGAAAGCAAAGCAGTTGGGGTTAAGTGACTTGTCCAAGGTGACAAGGCTAATAAGTGTCAAATATCTGAAGCTGGATTTAAGCTCAGGTCTTCCAGACTCCAGGGCCAGTGCTCTATTCACTGCTCACTCCACCTACCTGCCCTGTGGCATACATTTTAATGGATGTGTGACATGAACCATAGGGTATGTACCCAACCTGTCAGAGGAATGCACCCCAATCTTCCACTTAGAGCCAGTCATTGGGCTTTCTTCGATACTACCATAGCTACCTTTATTCTACTCTTTCTTATTTTCCCAGTTTACTCACCTCCCTTGGCTATTCAGGTTCTCAGATTTCTGCCATCTGAGCCTGGTGTCACCTGCAACCACAGGGTAGTTTTAAACTAAACACCCCAAAACAAAACAGTTTTGTAGGTGTCTTTGGGATAATTCTGTTCCCCCAGTATATAGCCCACCAGCCCACCAGTTTACCTTATGGTTATAAAAAGCATACAGATCATGTTCTCCAGGAAGATGATCAATGAATAAGTACCCCACCCCTGTTTTTTGTTTGTTTGTTTTGAGCGATACACAGGATGAGGTGGAAATCTGAATTATAGAAGTCTTTTTGTTTTCTTTCCTCTAAAACCACCCATATTTTGAAATCCCCCCCCTTACTTTCAATAGTACAACCTTGCTTCTAGTTACTCAGGTTTACATTGTGTCATCATTTACTCCACATTCTTCCTCACCCCCTTGTATCCAGTCAGATATAGAATCTTCTCATTTTACCTTCTATAAAACCTCTTGTATCTAGCCCCTTTTCTTTCCATATACATTTATCACTTTATTTCAGCACCTCATTAACCTCTCTTCTGAACTATTAAAATAACCTCCCCTTTGGTCTTCATGAAACAAATCTCTCCCATTATCAATTTTTCTTCCACACAGCTGTCAAAATGTTCTTTTTTCCCTAAAGTATAAGTCTGGCCATCTTCACTTTATAATTACTTGCAATGGCTCCCCGTTGATTTGAAAATCAAGTATTTTTTTTGTCTTTATTTTCTTCTATGAAATTTCTATTTTTTTAATATAAATTTTACAGTATGTATGCATTAGCATAGTAGTCTGTGTATATAATTCAGGTGTGAGTGAAAGGGAATAATGTGTAACGAGAATAGAAAAGGTAGGTTGGGGCCAGGTTATAAAGGGCTTTAAATCCCAAACAAATGTGTTTATATTTGACAATGGAGGCAGGCGGTAGGTAACCAACTAGTAGGTTTATAGTATGGGAAAGTGATGTAATTATGTTTGTGAGTAGTGTGGTTGTTTTGATGTTACTCACAAGGAGGATAGAATAGACATCTTTAGTATTCCCTCCCTCTACCCTTCTTCAAGACAGACTTTGATTCCTCCCAGAGGGAAAGCAGGAGATTGGGACCAGATTCTGGCCCCTCAAATCTCTTCAGCAAGAAGGGGTACTAAGATAGCATTATATCTTTCTGCTCCCTTAAATATCATTAATTTAGGAGACATACAATTTAGGTGCAAGCTAAACTCCCAAGAGCACTGGTCCTTGATGTAGAAGGAAGGTCGCAAGTTCCTTAGGCTTGATTTCCTCCCTATGAAATGGCAGTTCCACAATGGACACACAGAAAAAAATTGCAAGGAAACCTATTTTTCCAAATCAGAAGCAAAATGGAAATTTAGATAAAGTATGCATATAAGAATATATCAGACAATGGAAATTGAAGGTACTGCTCTCCCATTGTGAATGAGATAATTTAGTAAGAGATAAACTCCCTGAAGTTACTTAGAGAAGAAACCTGAGGCATGGAGACCTATTGAGATTCACTGCAGTATTCCAGAAGAGAATTGGTAAGGGCCTGAATTAGGAGTAAAAGTTGCAGAGGCAAATATAAGGCAGTATAATAATTTTCACCAATTAGATCCAACTGAAAGAGGTTCCTTGGAAAAAAGTGGATTCCCACTAATTGGATCTCCAGAAGAGATGTTTGGAGGATGATTTATTGAGTATGTAGAAGAGGGGGATCTTTTTGTGTAGATGTGTTGGACTAGAAGCCTTTAGAAACTCTAAAAGTATAATTTTTTGTTACTAGAGAAGCTTTTAGGCAGAGGTTCTTACTCTTCTTTTATCTCATACTCCTACTCTCTCCCACCCTACCACCTGGGCAGTTTGGTGAAGCCTATGGGCATCTTCTCAAGGTAGTAGTTTTTAAATATATGAAATTTTAAAAAATAGATTATAAAGAAAACCAATTACATTTCACTGTGATTATAAAAATATTAATAATAAATATGAGTCAATAGATCCAGTATAAGGACTATAGCTTTAGAGCCTGGTAGTAGCTTAGAGATATACTGAAATAGGCTTTCAGAATCCAAAAACCTACCACATCATAAGAAGGCATCAAAAAAAAGCATTATCAAGGAATAATGCTACTTCTTAAATTCGCTCATCTATTTTGCTATGAGGAAATAGGATCAGAAAGTTGAATGACATGTTCAAAATCATAAAACTATTAAGAGGCAAAACCAGAAATCAGATTCAGGTTCCCCTGCCTCTGATTCCAGTGTTCCTGTGATTAGACTACACCTGCATTCATGCTTGATGATATGAATTACTGAAAATAAATGTGTAGTGAGAGCCAGCATATCAGAGTGGAAGGGATGTGGGGAAAGGAGTGGTGTATTTGTATTGAAGAAATACCAAGATTGAAATCCAACACCTGAAATCTTCTAGGTGTGTCCATGGGCAATATTTCTGAACCCTTGTTTTCTCTTCTTTAAGATGGCAGTTGTGTAATGGGGAAAGCAGGGAATGAAACATTTTTAGTACCTACTATTTTCCAAGAACTATGTGAATTACTCTACAGACATTATCTAATTTGATGCTTATAACAACCTTGTAAGGAGGGTGATATTATGATCCACATTTCTCAGTTGAGGAAACTGAAACAGACATCAAATGGCTTGGCCAGAGTCACACATATATAATAAATTTCTGAGACTAGGTTTGAACTCAGGTCTTCTTGACTCCAGACCCAACACTCTTATCAACTGAGTCACCTAACTTCCTCAGTTAATGTTGGGATCAAATGAGATAATACCTGAAGTGTACTTTGGGAAGATGTTATTAATTGACTATCAGCTATTTTTTAATGATGTCATTAGATTTTAATCAGATATTTTGTGAATGATGGTTATATTATTTGACTGAGAGCCCAGACATATTTTGGATCCACACATGTTCCTAAGAAGATGGCACAGAACATGAATGACCTGAAGGAAATTCTTAGCATTTTGAGTTGTGATTCTAATTTCTGTTGAAAAACTTGCCCTTAGATTGCTTTAGTTTTTAATGACTGAATTCCATGTATAAAATTCCATGTGTTTGTGATATTGTCAAATGTAACTATAGAAGGACAAATCCTGACCTCTTGGACTGAGAAGAGGACTTAGAAAGTGTCTAGTCCATTTTCATCTCTTTACCTTCTTTGAGATGCAGAGATGAAATATTTTGTCTGAACTCAAACAGACAGAAAGTGGCAGGGCTAGGATTCAAGTCCAACCACCTTGACACATAATTCTGTATTCTTTTTAATTTTAGCATGGAGGAGAACAGGAAGAGAATGAAAATTGAAAAGGAATCTAAGAAGAGAGAAAGAGGGAGACAAAAAGAGGAAGATTTTGAAAATTTTTGTACATTAGATGCTAACTCATTACAGAGTTAACACTCTGCTTTTACTTTCAAAGCTTTGGAGTGCTTTGAAATCCTGATTTCAATACCAGCTATTATAAATAGCAATAGAACTCTCCCTGCATGGGATCTATGAGTTGGAGGTGGTTTGGACCTGATTGAAAAAAAAGAATCCCATTAGGAATGGGAAAATAAGCATTTAGAAAAGGCTTATAGAAGCTCCAGATCAGAATATTGAGCTGAAAGACAAGAAATGGGGAAGAAAGAAGGTTAAACTCTGGGAAGCTGTTTACAATAGGTTTAATGACATGGAACATAAGTTGTTTTGCTCTTTTTTTTTTTCAAGTTTGCCTTTTCAGGAGCAGTAAAAATGTTGTACACGCTCTATAACCTTTCTTCCACTGTTGCTGAAGTAGGGAAATGTGACTCCTTACTTATTTTATTTGCAGGGCATAGTTAATATCATTGACAGTCACGTTGTGGCCCAGAATGGGGAAGGATTACTTTTAGTTTGTCATCTCCTGTACCCTTTGCCCCAGGAAACTGAGTGAAATAATTTACAAGTAAGGGTTACAATGGACCTTCTGGTTCAGGGCCTTATCCTATAATTGTTGGTTCCCCATCTATCATAACACTATTCTCACAACTGATTATAAGATGCTAGAAAATGGGTTCTAAAGTTATTTTTTTTTAATCATGGACTTCTTTGGCAGTCAGATTGGTGAAGCCTGTGGACCCCTTCTGTGACACCATGCATGAGCAGCTTCCCAAAATAATGCTACTGTGAACAGCTTTTAAGGTCTTGATTATAACAGTATAGTGAACACTCCATTTCTTCCATAACAAATCAAGGCAAACATTCACAACAAATCACAATACAATATTTACATTACATCTTATGACAGAAGATCACAATATAGTGTTCACAGCAGCTTCTCATTAAAATGGCCACATAGTTTTCACCAAAGTGGTCACAGTATTTAGAACAAAGAACAAAAAAACAATCAGCTGGTATCCCTAAAGAGGTTTCCCTCCTTACTTAGTTATTCAGTCATCTCAAAATACAATAATAAGTCTTCCATTAAGGTTAACTTAATCAGTCACTTATCTAGCAATCAGTCACTTAGTATCATTAATCACTAAATACAATCATTAGAAAATTACACAGACCCCCCACTCCTTGGTCTCTAGTAATCTTCAACTTCATCATAGCATTCAATATCCAAGAAGAGACCTTTTCTTCATCCTGTCATGGGATGGTTTTTCAGATTCCCTGGCTCCCCTTCTATGTCCCAGCTGAATACACCAAACAGTCACCTGGATTCAGAGGCAGACATTTCCCAGGTCCTTGTCCAGTCCTCTGAGCAGTTCCTACTACACACTGAACTTCACAGGGTCCAACACTTCTCAAAACCTTCACAACTTCTGTTGCCGGGAACTCAAGGATCAACCAAGCTGCAAACAAACAAAGCCTTAGCATCATGGTCAGTCTTCTTCAGTCCTCTGGCAGTTTAGCTGGCCCTAGGACCCAGAAGAATTCTCAGCCTTCCAGGTGGACTTCTTTGCAGCAAATTCAGCCTTCACCTGATTCTGGTCTCAGGGAAATCCTCTCTCAGTTGTCAGTCAGCTTCCAGATGCTCATTGAGAGAAACTCTCTCTCCTCAACCAAGAGCCCATCAGGAGAAAAAGATTCTAATTCTGACTGTCTCTCTCTGGGGCTGTTCTTATATACACACAAAGCATTGGCTTCCTGTTTCAGCCAAACCCTTCTTGTTATGTCAGCAACAAGAGACAGAGTTCACACCTTCTGCCTCTTATCCCCAAAGGTTTTATTAGTTACTAAGGTCTAAGTACCTGCTTAGGTGACATAGCAAAAAAGGGGTTTTCAAATTTAAATTAATTACCATTACACTTTCTCAGAAGGATGATTTCAAATGCACAAAATAAAATATATAGAATTACAAAGGACTTAAGCTGTACTAAAGTAAAATTTAAATATATTTATCACATATACATGTATTTATAGAATATATCTATACATATAGATTTATATACATACATATATAGACATCTCTGTGTGTATATGTACACACGTGTATCTATGTCTTTTGCTATGTATAAATCTGCTTGTGTGTCTGTATATATATATGTATATATGTATATGTATACACACAGTTCACAGTGTCCAAGTTTAGAACTATTGCTCTAGAAGAATGGAACTATTTTTTTTAAAGTAGTCTGAATTAGAACTTGATATATCTCAGAAGCCAGTGATTGGAAGACATGTCTGAGGTAATGTAATATAACATATTACCATACGTGAACCATTTCTAGAAGAACATCATTAAGAAGTTGTCACCTAGCTTTTATTTGAAGAACTGTGCTGAGGAGGAATAAACCACTTCCCAAGGCAGATAAGTTTGATTTGGTTTGTTTCCTTGTCTTTTTTTCCTTAAATAAAGCCTCTGACCAACTCTGAAATTTTCATCTCTTCCTCTTAGATTTGTCCTTTAGAGGCAGAATTAATATAATCCCACTTCCACATGATACCAGATAGTCCACATTTGAACATATCTATTGTACCATTTCTAACTTTTTCTTTTGTTTTTTTTCCAGGCTAAACATAATCATTTATTTCAACCAATCTTCATA
>JAQQSU010014796.1:0-11329 GCA_028627135.1 Pseudochirops cupreus | reverse complement strand
GAAAAATGAAATATCTCATTGAAAAAAAAAAAACCAAAACACTGACCTGGAAAATATATACAGGAGACATCATTTGAAAATTATTAGACTACCTGAAAGTCATGATCAAAAAAAGAGCCTAGACACCATCTTTCAAGAAAATTATCAAGCAAAATTGCCCTGATATTCTAGAATCAGAGGGCAAAATAGAAATTGAAAGAATTCATCAATCACTTCTTGAAAATGATCACAAAAAGAAAACTCCTAGAAATATTATAGCCAAATTCCAGATTTCCCAGGTCAAAGAAAAAAAATATTACAAGCAGCCAGGAAGAAACCTTTTGAGTATTGCGAAAACACAATCAGGATAACACAAGACCTAGCAGCTTCTACATTTAGGGATTCAAGGGCTTGGAATATGACATTCCAGAGGTCAAAGGAGCTAAGAGTAAAGCCAAGAATCACCAACTCAGGAAAGTGAGTATAGTGCCATAAGGGAAAAATATGATCATTCAGTCAAATAGAGGATTTTCAAGCATTCTTGATGAAAAAAACAGAGCTGAATAGAACATTTGCTTTTAAATACAAGAAACAAGAGAAGCATGAGAAAGTAAACAGGGAAAAGAAATCATAAGGAACTTGTTAAAGTTAAACAATTAACAGTCCTACATGGAAAAATGAAAATTGTAACTCATGAGACTTCTCAGTATGAGGATAGTTGAAAGGAATATATATATATGCACACACACATACACATATATATGCATGTGTACACATATATATGTATATATAGAAATGCATATGTGTATATAAATATATTTGTGAGTGTCAGCATATGTATGTTCATGTATACATAGACAGATGACACAGGATGAGTTGAAAATGAGGGGATTATAACTAAAAAGTAAAATTAAGAAGTGAGAAAGGAATTTTTTGGGAGAAGGAGAAAGGTAGAGATAGATTAGGGTAAATTATCCCATATAAAAGAAGCAAGAGAATAGTGTTACAATTGAGGGGAAGAGCAGGAAGTGAAAGGGAGTGGGTCAACTTTAGGCTCTTTGAATTTGGCTTAAAGGAGGGAGTAACTTCCACATTCAATTGGCTATCTTACCCTATAAAAAATAGGGGGTAGAAGATAAGAGGGGGAGTGATAGAAGGGAGGGCATATTCAAGGAGAGGGCAGTTAAAAGCGAACATTTTTCAAAAGGGATAAGGTCAAAGGAGAAAATAGTATTAGTTGGAGATGGGATAGGATGGAGGGAAATATAGTTAGTCTTTCACAATATAAATACTATGGAAATGATTTGGGTAACTACACATGTAGAACTTATATAAAATTGCTTCTCTTCCCGATGGGGGAGGGTGAGGAGGGAAGAAGGGAAAAAATCTGGAACTCAAAGTTTTACAAACATTTATTTAAAAAAGAGGGAAGCAGAGTTTCTTGAACAAGGGAGAGAAATGATCTCATATGTTTTAGACGTAACCTTTTGGCAGCTGTGTAGATGATATATTGAAGAGAGGCAAGAATGAAGGCTGATGTGCCAAGTATAAGGCTACTGCAATAGCCCAGGCTTGAAGATAAAAAAAAAAAAAAGACAAATTAAAGTTTCAGCCATAGAATTAGAGAAAATGCGAGGGGGAGAGATGTAAAGCACATGGAGAATTTATGAATTTTGTTACCTGGGTAGATATGATGTGAGAGGAAGGAAAGAGAGATGAAGATAACATCAAGGTAAAATCAAAACAAAACAAAAAGAAACAAGCAAAAAAAAAAACCAGGTGACTAGAAGAATGATGGTTTATTAAATAGGAATAATTCTAATACTCATCCTGACATTTATAATATTTTTAATGGTCAAATCATTTAATCTTTTTGATATTCAGTTTCCCCATTTGTGAAATTAGCTTATTTGGTTAAATAATCACAAACATGTCTCCCAGTTCTAAGAGTCACTGATCCCATGATTTTAACCAGCTGTGTGGTATTAGACAAGTCAGAACTTTGTGAACCTCTGTTTCATTATTCCTGAAATGAGAGTCTTGAACTGAATAGTACATAAGTTCCAACATTCAACTTATAAATTCATTTCATACATGCAAAATAATACATGATAAAAGCATAAAAAAAACTTTAAAAAATCTTATGTGAGGTCTAGCTGCATTAAAAAAAAATTGGACAGCAGAGTAAAGGTAAAGTGAATAGTATCACAGGGTAAAACAAGATATATGTACATTTATGATACTCTAATTTGTCTGGACCTTAGACAATTATGATCAGAAGAGTATGAGATAAGACAGGAAAACCATTTTAATTCATTCCTCTTACTCAAGTATTCAAGTGGATATGTGATTTCATTGAGGGAAATAATCCTTATAATATTGGAGATAGTAAACCAACCAGGAATTTACATTATTATTTTTGTCCCTACTCCTTTGTCATTTAGTGACATCTCTCTTTGCTGGTAGTTGTGAGGTCAGTGGACATCTTGTATAATTATCTCTAGGTACATTTTACGTAACGGATCTGACATCTGACCTCATCAGAGGAAACTTTTGAAGTTACCTATCCAACTAAAATTGTGTTCAGAATTTACTGCTACAACCTATAGACAGGACCAAGGAACTCTTCCCCAGAGGTCTCAGCTCTAAAGCATGATGTAGTGACAAAACTAATTTTGTTCCAATAGCCATTAAGATTGCTTTGCATGACTGCACATGTATAACCTATATCAAATTTCTTGCCTTCTCACTGAAGAGGGAGGGGGAGCCGGGACAGAATTTTTATCTCAATTTTTTTTAAAGTAATAAAATTTTGCATGTAATTGAGGGGAAATAAAATATTAAATAAGCAGATGTTCAGGAGTGTTTAGAAACTGGTCACATATCAAAGATGCCAAGGTCATAAAATCCATTTTGGCCCATCACCAGTCATCGTGACTTTTGTCTTACCATTGGACCCCTTTGATTCTGGAAAAGAGAGTGAAGCTGATGAACTTGCAACTTTGTGCAACTCTGCCTCATTTAAATCAATTCATGTGTGAATCAAGACATCATCCCACGATGTCATTGATTGTCTTCAAAAATGAAGGATGAGCAACAGCAATTTAAAAAAAAATCATTTATTTGTAAAAAAAAAAATGGAACAAAACCAGCAAAACAAGAAACCAAAAAAAAAAAAATCATTAAAACCTCCAAAACATTGGGTCATAGTCACACAAAAAATATTGAAGTAACCCTATACCACAGTGGATACATACACTAGTCTTACTTCTCACCTTTAGGTTTTTTTTGTTTGTTTGTTTGGTTTATGTTATTCATACAATACCACCAGACGATGCTATATTGTTGTTGTTGTTTTTATTTTCACAGAATCAAATGGTAAGTCTAGAATTGTCAGTGCCAATAATATTGTCACTATTATTAACTGCTTTCTTTAGTCTCTTGCCTGTGGGAAAAATTGATTGTTGATAGCTCCAGACTTCTAATCTCTTTCTACATACTATGTTATCTGATGATACACATGTTTCAGCTTACCTACCTCTGACCAAGCATATTTACTTGGGCTCCTTGGTAATATTAAAAATTGTGTCTACATTTCTTCCACTCAAAAAAAATAGCCAAACTCCTCTCAGATGAGACTTCAAAAATTATTTACAATGCATTTACAGCACTTATATGTACACAGTGGTATTGGATTACTTTAGTACTTCTTATGTCAATCTTTATGACACAATGTTTTGGGATTTATTATGTTTTGGTGGTTTTCTTGTATGTTTTTTAACAACTAAAATTATTTTTAATGTTGTTTGTCCCCCATTTTCAATGAAGACAAATATGATTTTAATGGTAAATGAAGAACTTTTCATTTATTAATTCAAAATGTTTTGTGGTGGCTGACCTGACTCACTAGCAATGTCAGGACTTGGTTCTGTGGATTATATTTTAATAATTAGATATTTAACTTTTCAGAAATTCTTAAATAAGAGCACATGAAAAGTCCCTTGAATTTGGAATCAGAAGATTGGGATTAGAATTCTGACTTACCTAGTCACTACCCTTGTGACTGTGGTCTTTAGTTACCTCATAAGTAAAAGGAGACATTGAACTAGATGACTTCTGAGGTTCCTTCTAGATTTATGTTCCTCTGATTTTTGTTCTCAGCCTACTTAGTGGAGATCATAAGCTACAAAGAAAAGGAAAATGGGATAGACCATAAGAAAGAAAATATGAGAATTGTAAAGCCTTTAGAACTGGAAGGGAACTTATTCATCATCTAGTAAAACCCCATAATAACTGAGTCCTTTTGAAGGGGAAATGATTTAACAGCAGTTTTACAACATGTTAGTGTCAGATGCAAGGCTAAAACCTAGTTCTGCTGCATGCTCTTTCTTCAGGTTAGCATTGCTTCTTTCCAAACCACATAAATCCACTGACCTAATGAAACCTAAATTCATTTCAAAGGGTATCTCTGTAGAAGTCTGCACGTTCAGGCAAATGGCATGGAGGACTCTTATGGAACCATTGATTTCCAAATAACTACATTGTAAACATGAAATAACAAATGTATCCTTCCTAGCACTGTTTACTCTGGTTTACTAATGGGATTGGATTTTGTCTTCATGGAAACACTTACTTGAATCTAGAAAATGAACTGATGACAAGGGGCTAGCATGAGCTGGTTAATGAACAACTAAATGAAGTATGTTGCTAAACCCATGAAAGAATCCTAAGTATTCTAAAATGTATAGGTAGTTGAAGAAAATGGAGCAAAAAATAAATTCTAACTTAGATCATTTTACTAGGCAAGCACTATAGGTTGAAACTGGCTGCCTACCCCCACACCCAACCGAAAGCAGTGATATGAGAAGTACTGCATTCCTCAACAAAAGCCTGATACCAGTGGATGCAGAGAAATGACTACCAATGTCATATTTGGTTAACTATTTGATCAAATGGTCATAATACGTCTGTGTGCTTGGTGTGAAGCTTTCTAAAACATGTACAAATTAAATATGGGAGTATCATAAATGAGAAATTATAATTAAATGCATAATCCTTATGAAGCAATGTCAAAATGACATAGACACACATATAAATGTGTATATACAAATATGTATATTATATATGGTATATGTGTGTTTACACATATGTGTATATGTGAATTAATACATGCATGTATTTCCTAGAACAATATCAAAAAGTTCCTAGAATTCAGGATATCACTGAAAACATTTTTATTAGACATATTTTGGGAAATAAATGGGGAGAATTAGGGTCATTTGATGGTGAAAGAAACTTGTTTAGTGATTTTGTCTTTTATTTTCCTTTTAAACTTCTCCAAAGCAACAATAATACAGGCAAGAAAAATCAGAATTAGAAACAATCATATAGATCATCTGGAACAATCCTCTCGTCACCAGCCCCACTTTATAAAGGTGATGGAAAAAAGTCCCAGATAGGGGAAGAAACTTTCTCCAGGGTTACACAGCTAATTTGAGCCTCAGCTAAATATAAGAAACTTGTTTTCTCAACTTCCAATTCTATCCTCTTTCCACTACACCATATTTCCTTTCGTGTAGTATAGGCATAGGATATCAAGTTGTTGGCCTTTCTACTATACTGCAGAGTGAGATCCATTTCCTCCAGCTAGCCAGGCACCATATGATTATTTGTGTGCTGGCTGCCATAAGTGCCCTGCGTAGCAGCATTGGTATGAATGACAGGATGCCACAAATGCAAATCACTCTTAATTTAAAGCACTGTAAATTGAGGCCTGCCTGCATTATGAAAAACAGGCAACAACAGTCCAAATTTTCAATACATATGCATTAAGCTTTCTCCAGTCCAACTCATTAAAATATTATGATAAATTAGAGTCTGATAAAAGGCTCCAGTTCAAGATTTATGGATCTTTCTAGATTTTTCTTTTAAGTTTTCCCAAATATACAGTGCCCTGTCTACTGGAGCTAAACATCTGAATCCAGTTAGGATTGATCCTCACTTGTAGGGTGTCCTTCTCACATCAAAGTCTCCAGCTGGAGATCTGTATTACGCATTTCATTTTATGACAGTTGTTAAACTCTTTGGCTGAATGTGTAAGGAAATTGTTTTGAAGTGCTCACACCTTGGTGGTGTCAGAGCAGTTCAAGAAAGATTTGCTTCGAACCCCTGTGCCCTTTCCTGCAGAACTCTTTTCCTTCTCCCCTCCTCCCCACAAGGGTCCGGGACTACTCACTCTATGAACTCATTAACTTCCTTGGCTGCACAGTTTAACCTTTCCTATGACTGGGAAAAGCATGATGGTGCCAGATCAGTTCGAGTGAAGTATTGAAGCTTAGGATTCAAAAGCAAAGCACAAAAAAAGATTTCATTTGCCTTGAAGGCAGGAGAATATAGTCTTCTACGGGCACACAAAAATAAGGACCTTACTGCTGATGTTACCTTGGCCAATTCCCTTCCCCTTGTCTAGACCTTAGGTCCTCATCTCAAAAACAAGAGAACTGGCTTAAATGACCTCTGAGGCTCTTTTCTTCTGGAGAGCTTAGGTTAGCCACATACAGCCAAGGTGTTGTTTATACTAAGAAGGGATGTGGTTGAGGAAATGGCCCTTAGTCTGAAATCAAGTAAGCTGACCTACATCACACTGAGATAAAAAACTTTCTAAGCCTCCTGGAAAATGTGGGCAATAATCTTCATCTATAAAATGTAAGAAATACTATTTTCACTCCCAGACTTACAAAGTTATTGTGAAGATCAACTGAAAAGAATATATTTAAATACATTGTAACTACATTTTTTTTTTACTTTTTTTTGCACATATATTGTTTTTGTTTTTGTTTTTTTTCATTACAAGCTTGGCTTTTTATGTCAATGATGTTGTCTGGCTAAGCAATGATGCCATCAAATCAATGGTACTTTGAAATAAGTCATTTGAACTTTAACCTGTTATGAACTGGAGCCTTTTTCCCCACCCATGCTGACTTATTGTCCCTTCCCCACTTCTGATCCTCTGTCACACATGCAAAAGCTTCCTACTAAGTCTCTCTATACTTTTTAATTCAAAATTACTTCAAAGTACTGTCATTCAACTAATATGGAGTTCTCTCTTAGTTTTTCTTCATGTTACTCTCTTATTTAAAAAAAAAAAACTACTGTACCTCTCCATTCAACAGGATTAGGCTTAAACCATTGGTTGTTTCCCCCACCCTTAGGAATTTTTAGGCATTGACCCCATTATATCTATCTGAGTTAATTGTGGTCTTTGCCTTTTACTCACTTGTGGAGATGACAGCCTTCCTGGGGTGTTGCCTAGGCTTATTAGTTTTTAAAAGCTTTTTGGTTAAAAATTCTTCTGTTTGACTCTGAGCCAATGAGATTTACCTCAATTTCAAGTCCAGTCAGATGAGTCATTCTGAGTTTATGTGTGTGAGTTTGAAGAAAATCTAATTTCAAACTTGAATTTCCTCCATCCTTCCTGGACAATTCTAACTAGGATAGATTATTTTGATGGACTCCCTGATAGTTATTAAGAACATGAGGCGAATAAGTATATAATTGCAATGAGGTCCAAGGAAAAATTTAAGAAGCATATAGGACTGCTATTTTAAGCATTGTACATAAGGATTTTCCCAAGTGGAATGAAATGTTCAAAAAATGATTCTCCAGGGGAAAAATAAGCTTATGAAATGCTTTTACTTTGAATCTATATTATTAACATTTTCTCTATCATTTTCTTAAGTCTGGACAATCAACACTATAATAAATCAGTCTCCAACTTGTAGCATTTGCTCATTTCCAAAGAATGCTCACACTGAAAATTTGGCAAAACATTTTCCCAGAGTCTGTTCAAGCTGAACCTTTGCTCCCTCCCTCCAAGATCACCTATCCTGAGGGCTTTTCAAAATGACCATCAGTTAATGACTTTTTGGATTGCCAACTTGGGAATAAGAAAGGTCTTGAACATATTCAGAACAGAAATTGAGACTTGAGTTGAGAAAGCACATCTGAATTCCAGCTGCTCGGCCTATAGTATGACTAGTATGATGGATAGAGAAAACTATACTTGGAATCAGAGGCCTAGGTTTGATTTCTAATTATGTCATTTATTATGTGTATGTGCCTCAGTTTATTCATCTGTCAAATGGGGATAAAAATGTTAAATTTATTGGCATCTTGAAATCAAAAGGTCATAGAGAATAATACACTTTTTGAATTGTGAAATGGATCATAACCAATTTAGATTGTATCCTAACAAAAACTCATACAATATTAATGAAACACAGGGCCTGTTATCCTAAGACAGCTATAGAAAGACGAATATTTCTTCACAAAAAAGAAAGAGGTTTGCTAGACATTCTCATAGCACATTATGAACAAGCAAAAGGAAAAAAAAACTTACATAAATAATTCTAGAACCAACAGACATCATCTGACTACTAAAAAATGATTATTGAGGTCATAAAAGTGACAATAAATAGGTGCACTCCATTAAGTGGACCGAATATAACCAAAAAGTAGTTTACTTCCAGATGGAGCCTATGAAATGGCTTTGAACCAAGAATGGAATCAAAAAGCTCTTCATGAACAACATCTACATTAACTCAGCCAACAATATGTGGACAAAGAAGCATTAAACATATGGCTGCGTCATGCAGATTTCCATTGTTAGAAATTGATGGATTTATAATGGCAATTTCAGATCAGGTCATTGCTACCAGTAACTATATAAGATGGCTATCTTAAAGGAACTCTGACTTAGTTATGAAATGAGGTGATAGCAAACGAGTACCATATCACTGCAGGTTGTCAAAATGAGCACCTGCTGAATACCTAGCAATGCGTAACCTCATGATTAGAATTATGTATCAGAAATTTGCTATTGTTATTGAGCTAACAGATGATAAATCTCTAAGCTTTGAATGCAAAATTCAAAATGTAATTGAGAATTTTACAAATAAACTTCACTGGAATTAAACTTTTATCACAGACAAAATAATTATTTACGATTGCCAGGATATACCATTAATTTGAAAATTTATAAGCAATGGTCTTTTTTTGTTTTCTTTTTGGAGGAAGGAAGGTAGGACAATTGAGGTTAAGTGATTTGCCCAAGGTCACAAGGCTAGATTCGTGTTAAGTATCTGAGGCCAAATTTGAACCCAGGTCCTCCTGACTCTGTGGCCTGTGCTCTACTCACTGTGTCACCTAGATTCCCCTTATAAGCAATAGTCTTACTAAATGTTGCCATATCAAATACTCATATTCTGAAAGCTACACTAAATGAGCAACCTTCAAACAGTAGAAATTGCGTAGTGATTTTTTTTTCCATTTCCTTCTCCAGCTCATTTTACAGATAAGAAAACTGAGGGAAGCAGGGTTAAGTGATTGCTTAGGGTAACATAGGTAATAAGTACTAGAAGCCAGATTTGAATTTATGATGATGATTCTTCCTGTATCTAAGTCCAGTGCTCTATCTACTTCACTACCTAGGTGTCCCCATTAGGGGAGATCAACATCATGCAAGAATGGAATGAGATGCTCATCATATTTGTTGTCCCATGTATTACTGAATTTATACTGAGGACCCTTTCAGTGAGCATGTAGAGGAGAAGAAGCTTTTATTTCACTACAACAAAAAGTTATTTTACCACTTCAGAAATAGTCAGAGGTATCAAACATAAGGCCTATTGGGTGCACATTGCCTGCTAAATTAAAATGCAATTGAGAAATATTTAACCAAAAAAATAAAAATACAACAAAATATAGATAGATAATTGAACCAATGGAAAAAGGTAATAATCACAAGTACCTTGGTCATTTCCAGGTAAGACGTATTAAGCACAGAGTGTGAGAAATCTATAGTTGTGCATGTTGAGACTTACTAAAATTCTGAAGTTAGCATTCAATAGGATACTTACAGAACTTTTAAAACCTATGTAATACGAGTGTTCTCTTTAATTATTTTGTTATTTACTAGGGACATAACACATGCCTTTATACAGGGAACTCTATATAAAACAAAATCCAACCAAAATAAAGCAAAATAGGTCCATGTTTAGAAAACTTTCAAGTTCTGTTACATATTTTTAAAAGCGTATATTCAATTTAACTGGGTCGCAACAGAATGATTTGGCTTTTTTATGTCTGTTTCTGAATTTGCTCTCTTCTATCAATTTGAAATTTTCACTGGTATTATTTTCTTATTTTTTCATATTTTTCACATCCTTGTGACTAGCCACCAGTACTTCATACCCAAACAAATAGAAGATTACCAATGTAACAAGAAGAGGGAATAATATTTAATTATCATTCTGTTGAAGTCGTGATTGGCCATTTCCTCAATAAGAGTTCTTGAGCATTTCAAAATAATTTCCTTTTATATAGTTATGATCATTGTATGGATCATTCTTCTGCTTCTGATCACTTCACATTACATTAGTTAATAAAAAGTCTGCCTAGGTTTTTCTAAAGAAACTATTGTGTTCTCTCTCTCTCTCTCTTTTTTTTTTTAACTTTTGTGGAATTAAATGCCAAATAGTGGTAAATCTTGGTCAAAGAGTATGCATGGTTTCTTGCTTTTCTACATATTGATGCAAATTAATTGTTTTCCAAAGTGGTTGGACAAACTCAAAACTTCATCACCGGGGCACACTGTACATGTCCTGCCACAGCATCTGCAACAATTGCCATTTTCTATTTTTGTCGTATCTGTCAAGTGGATAAACGTGAAGTAGAACCTTAGAGTTGTTTTTCATATTATGAGTTTTTCATGTTATGGAACATTTTCCACATATACTTACTAATTAGAGTTTCTTCATTTTAAAACTGCCTTCTCATGTTCTTTGACTATTTTTCTACTGGTAAGAGATTCTTGTCTTTTTATGTTTGTATCAACACCCTACATGCACCAGATTTCACCAACTTATCTAAGTTTGATGCAAATATTTTTCTCATATTCACTATTTATTTTCCAATTTTAAGTGCATAAATTTTAGTTATGCAAAAGGTTTGCAATTTTATGTCATCAAATGACCTATTTTTTTGTTCTTTGAACACCTTTAGGCAATGTGCAATTAAGAAATTTGCCATTGCCATTGTTGCTTTCCCTTCTGAGTAGTTTATGAAATGAATTGTTCATTATTATTTAGGTCAGGTGTCCATTTGGAAATTATTATTGCATATGATTTGAGATATTATTCTGAACTTAATATTTGCCAAACTACTTTGCAGCTTTCCTCTCAATATTTTTCCCCTGGAATGGGGAATGCAGTCCTTCCATAAGAGTTATTGGAATATTATGTTATATTGTTATCATCTTATTTAAGATGATATGTTATATTGATTATTTGCT
>JAQQSU010014795.1:0-11329 GCA_028627135.1 Pseudochirops cupreus | reverse complement strand
TGATCACATTCAGCCTATTAGGGAACAGAGTATACTTTCAAATATCCAAGGGTCCTCAGAGTCACGTAGCCACTTTAGCAAAGGGCCTAGGGGCAGGGAAGATCTTCAGATTCCCATAACAATGGTTTAATGATGTTTGGAGAAAAAAAAGTGGAAATTTCCATCACAGCGTTCTTTCAACTCTAGTGTTTAAGAGGTATGTTTTGATCATGTGGAACTGAGGAAGTCCAGCAAATGAAAGATGAATGAGAAAAGGAAAGTGATGAGGTCAGAACCCAGCAACTCCTCTGTTATAAAAGACTATTTTGATCAAACAAATCCCCTCTGACCCTCACACCCAAGACGACTAAACTCCAGTGCTTGGCGAATAAGGAACCCTTGTTCAGTCACGACATTTGTGACATAGAAAACATTCCCTTCCCTAGAGGCACTTTAAAATTTCATAGGGAAAAACTTTTTAATTTTATATAATCAAAATTATCCATTTAAATTTCTTTAAAAACATGTAAGTAACAAATAGAGAACATATTTTAAGATAAAGGAATAGAAGGAAGGTGGGAAACCTCAAATTGCTTCTGATTTTTTTTTCTCTTGTCCCTAGGTAACTTGTTATTTCACAAGCCATTGGAATGAAAAGGCTCAGGTCAGTGAGACTGAAACTCAGAATATAATTCCAACTGGGGTAGGCTGTTATATACATACATATATATATATACATACACATACACACACACACACACACACACACACACACACACACACACCATTCAGAGTAGAACCATTAAGTGAAAAAGGATTAGAGCTATTAAGCAGCTGTGAAAAATGTTTGGGAGATGCCTTGTGTATCATGGTTGGAATAACCTCCTTTCAAATCATGCTGCCTCTACTTTCTCTTCATAACACTCTCAGAATGTATGTCATTCCTCTGCTCAAAAATATTCCGTGATTCCCTATTGACTACTTCACTAAGTTCAAACTCCATTGCCTAGCATTTGAGGCCATCTACACCACCTTTCACCTCCCTACATTTATAGCCTTATCACATCATCCATTCGGACTATACAACTCTCACCTCCTAAACATGTTCTGTATTATGCTGTTTCTCTGCCTTTGCTCACGATATTCCCTCTTGCTGCAATAGCCTCCCCCTACCTCTTCACTTGCCTAATTCCTACTCATCTTTTTAAGCTCAAAGCACATGCCACTTACTCAAGAAAGCCTTCTCTTCTCCACCTCATTAGGTCTGGTATAGCACTTTGTTTTGCAATACATTTATGTGATAAAGGTATTCTATTTTTCAGTGTTTGCAGCATGCCCCTACTAAATGATCAGTTCTTTGAGATCAAGGACTATGTCTAAACTAAAGGGTGTATATTCCTACCTAGAACAGTGTTCTGCCCAGAGTAGGCATTTAATATATATGGTTGGAACAACAAGAATTCCTTCGATGGCAGCTTAGACACATTGCCCTTCAGCCACCACTTAAAGACCTTTAATAATAGAGAATCCACTACTAACTGAAGCAGCTAATCCCATTTAGGGTCCAATCAAATTGTTCTTTATGCTGAATCAAAATCTACCACCTAGGCTTTTCTTTCAATAAATTCTGAGCTAATCAATATTCAATGGGGCAAATGATAGGGACCCAACCTATGATTATTTGTTTAGGGAACTTCCAAGCAAGGAAACCCCCTCTTGCCAATGTCTAAAGGTCCCCTGCTACCTAGAGTCTTAGAGAGTTACCTAGAGCACTGAGAAGATTAAGTGCCTTGTCCAGGGTCACACCAGCAGTGTATATCATAAACCTATGTCTTTCTATCTCAGACGCCAGCTAGTTCTTTATACTACCCTATTCCTGGCTCTATCACACTGCCACTTTGGGCAATGGGCACTAAGTGTTAACAGGCTTGAAATACTTCATCTCCCTTTCACTCTTCTGAAATTAAATTCAATAAACATTTTATTAAATATCTTTTTAAGTACCAAACACTATGAAGACCCCTTTTCTACTCTTATGTAGCATATAGGGCAGTAGGGTTGTTCAGTGGATAGAGCTCTGGGCCTGAGTCAGGAAGACTTGAGTTCAAATATGGCACCAGACACTTACTAGTCATGTAACCCTGGGCAAGGCACTTAATCTGGGTTTGCCTCAGTTTCCTCATCTATAAAATAGGAATAATATCGCCCAAGGTTGTTGTGAGGATCAAATAAGAAAGTAGTTGTAAAATGCTTAACACATAGTAATTGCCATATAAATGCTAGCTATCCTTTATTAGTGGTAGTATTGGATAGTAGGGAAATAAATTAAAACTCTTTTTTCTTCCTATGTATATCTTTCTCTCCCCACCCCTCCATTCCTCTCATTCTTTCTTTTTCCATATATTTTAATAGACTATAATGTAGAAATGAAGCATTCAGAAAATATTCAGAGTACTTATTAAACTGGAATTATTACTTTATGTTACTTCATTTTAAAAATCAGATGAATTGAATATGTATGTTTTTCCAAATAGGAAAAAAAAATTGCTGCTTTTGTACATGGTTCATCATTGATTACTTTTTTCTCCTAATTCAGTAGCCTTCAATAGGAAATTGGCTCCCAACCCTGTGACAGAAACTATGAATAAATACTAAGTAAGTCTAAAGCCAGGAAGTGATCAATGAGGTTTAATTAGGGAAGACAGTCTTAAATTAGATTGTACATGAGGTGATTAGAATGGATTGACCAAGAACTCTATGTCCCTAAGGCTATTGTTATGAATGTTATCCCTGCTTTTTTGCCTCCTCTCAATTCAATTCAACAAGCATTGATTTAAAGCTTGCTCTGTGTAAAGCACACTATCCTAGGTTCTGAGGATGTAGAAGTGTTAAGAGTCCCTGCTCTTAAGGACCTTAACATTCTACTGTATGGATACATACACACTGAATAGAAATGCAAAATACAGAGAAAATAACATAAAATAATTTCAGTAAACAGAGAGCATCAAAAATGAGGAGGGGCATTTGTGAGGGGCTGGTCAGTATCAGAGATTAGAAAAGTTCTCAAGTAGGAAGCTTTGAAGGAATGCTGGGATGCTCCTACACTCCCTTGGTCCCTCTGCCAATCACTGCAACAGTTTTCAAATGGAAAATGAAAATAAGAATCAGTAAATATCCCTATAATTTGCCTCCCCTCCTAATCTGAAACCCTCACAGTGCTCTAGGCATCAGCAATGGAAAATCTACACTTTTTCCAACCAATCTCAACATTTCCCCAGGAATATTGAGTAAAGATTTGTCTATAACAGGCTGCCATAAATAACTATATCATACATAGGTATGTCTTGTTTCACACAATATCTAATAGCTAGCATTTTAAGCAACACTTCAAAGTTTATAAAATGTTTTACCTATGTTATCTCACTTGATCCTTACAACATTGTAAAGTAGGTGCTATTATTATACCCATTTTTCATACTGAAGAACTAAAGCTGAGAGAGATGATTTGCCCAGAGCTGGGTAAGTTAAATGATACACAGCTAATAAATATCTGAGGCTGGATTTGAACTCAGGTCTCCTTGATTCTAAGGCTACCACTCTATCCACTGCACCATGACATATGTTTCATTGTCACATATCAATCAATATTTTTGCAAGTTTAATTATATTTTAATGATTTAGGATCATAATTTAAGGCATATTTCAATACCTACACAGAGTTATGATCTCTATGATTTTGGTACTCCTCCTTCCAACAGTCAGATCACCGTCTACCTACATATTCTCATGTTCCTATGTTATTCTTGTATGAGTCCTCCACAAAGGTTCCATCCTATATGCTAGGGTTCCTCTAAGTTTCTTACCATTATATGATATCATAGGAGCACATGGGCTTATCAGTTATCTTTCATTTTTTCTATAAGATTTTCCCACTCTCTTTTCCTATCATTGATTTCCCAGATATCATCTTGTACCTCTTCATGCAAAATTCATTAGTAAAGTGTTATACCTTACCCTAACCCACTTAGCATCTCTTCATTGTTCTTTGAGTAGTTTCAGTTAAATCTTTGTAGACTATGATAATCCATAACTTATCCCAATCCTCTAGTTCTTAAGATCTTTTTGGACCCTGAGTGTCATTCGCGGTATCCAGTGGTGTTATGATAAATGTCTAATAACAGGCCCTGGAGGGGACGGGGGAGGAGAATATATACATGACATACCTTTAACTTTAATCTGACAATATTTTCTCCATCATTATCTTAAGCCTAGACAACCAACAAAATAATAAATCACACCATTGTTTGGAGCATTTTTTGCTGATTTCTAAAGTGCAAATGCCCACAATGAAAATAGAATAATGAGCTCTTACAAACTATTATATTGTGAACTAGCACTAGCACACCCCTCCAAATAGTAAGAAATGTAAAAGAATTGTGTTAAAATGCAAAAAGAGTATACGGTCACCTGCTTACAGCACAGTACTTGGCTTTTAATAAATGCTTGTTGACTAAGTTTTTAAAAAGTGGGGGACAAATTAGAATTGTGATTTTCTTTGAAAAGGAAGTTGAGTCTGAAGACACAATGGCTAGAGAACTACATGACTGTGGGGTTTACTGTCCACTGAAATCAGCATTTGAACCTCCTCTGTCCCAGCCTGTGATCCCCCAATAGAAGAACACCACCTACTGCCCTTAATTTCAAATCCAGAACTCTATCTTCTCTGTCATTTTGTCATGTGTCAGTGTTAGACACCCCTCTCTTAGGAATGGGAAAATGAGTCCAGTGGGTGAAATGAAGATACACAGTCCTCAAACTGAAACTATATATCACATCCTTATTCAGGACACCCTTTGACATTCTCCAAAAGCTGGCTTTGGAACAGTAGAGGATCAAACTGCAGGCATACTGAGATACCTAAGGAACTCTCTCACCACAGGTACCTCTGATAGCCTCCCATTAAATATCAGCCAGTTGTGTGTACTAGATATACAAAGTTTCCCTGTTCTTTCCAGGCTCTACCACTGGTCCACACTCTGAGAGTTATCTGATCCTTCTATCCTGAACTCAACTGTACTGTGTCCAGTGCATATAAAGTCAGGGTCAGGGGGTCTGATGACTACACGAGTTCAGCACTGGTTTTCTGCCCACCTATTGCTCTGGTGCTAAGAGACTTGCCATTGGATGCAGACCAATACACCAGTATATGTATCTTGGCAAGGCACTTTGCTTGTAGAGGTTCATAATAAACTGGTCCTGGAATTTAGTAGGAGGAAAAGATCAGACTAGACAGAATTTGGGAAACAGCATGGTGTTTTTAATGACCCCAATCTGCCCAATGCTAAAAAAGCCATCTAATTAATGCCAATATCTTCTTCGTAATATTACATGGCTGCAAATCACAGAACAAAAATGACAATAGAAGAACAATAATTACAGACTTAAGAAGCAATAGAACAACAGATGGTGATATGTACAAAAATATTTATAGCTGCTCTTTTCGTTAAAACAAAGAACTAGAAACTAAGTAAGTATCTTTAAATTGGGGCATGGCTAAATCAGTAGTGAAACGGAATGCTATTGTGCTATAAGAAATGATAAAAGGAATGGTTTCAGAGAAATGTGGAAAGATGAATGATACAGCTCAGTAAGCAAACCCAGGAGAACAATCTACACAATAAAAACACCAGTGTGAAACAAAATAACTTGGAAATGATCAGTACGGTAATCAGCCACAATTCCAAAGGACATGTGATAAAGCGTGTTTCCTGTCCCGTGACTGAGAAGTGATAGACTCAAGTGGCAGAATGAGACACACATTTTTAAACACTGCCAATGTGAACATTTGTTTTGCTTGGCTATGTATATTTGGAATGAAAGTTTCTTTTTTCCTTTTAATTTGGGAGAGAAAGTTGGAAAACAGAAGGAAGGGTACTAAGCAATAGGTTGTCAAGAATAAAAAGGTCATTGAAGTATTTTTTTAACACACAGAAAAAAAATAGATGGAAAGCCAGAAGAAATCACAAAAAAAGCAGTTCAGTTTGGAAATTGCATCATCATGCAATTTATCATATACTTTAAAAAAAAACACACTGCACATAATAGAGATTTGTAGTTCTAGATACATAGTTTTTTAATTGTGTATATAGAAGGGCTCATTTCACTGTGTTTGTTAAATTCAGAATTTAAAAAAATTAAAAGAAAGACATGCTGGACACAATCAGGTTGCAGACAAAATGTGAAAGTAAAAGCTAACACTAAGGACCTTTTTTATAATACTTATCACATTCTGTCCAATGTTGTAACTATTTGTATACATAGCTTACATCCCTTACTATACCATAAGCTGTTGGAAGGCAGGAACCATGTCTTAATTCATCTTTTTATCCTTGCTCAATGCTAGCACAGTAGCTTTACGCATGGGAGAAATCCAGCAAATATGTGTTGAACTGAAATGATATTGGCAAGGAGGACTCTTTCTACTGTCTCAGATTGAGTGGTCTGGCCTATTCGTTTCCAAAGAAACAATTCTGTAGCCTTAGCTATAAATTCCAAGGACCTCCCAAATGTGAAAAGTAGGTATTTGCTTTCTAGTATATAATTGCAAACCCTCCCCTATTTTCTAACACCATTTACTCTTTGCATCTCTCCCTTTTATGTGTGTTTTGGGCTTCCTTAGTAATTAGTTACTAGGCTTCCCCTTTCTTATCTGCCTTTCTGTTCAGTGGATTTAAGAGTCTCCTGCTATAGCTGCTCAGAATGTGTGTGCATCTCTGTCAGTAGAGGCAGCCAAGTGGAGTCCCTGAAGTACCATGTTCCAAGGCTGAGGACAACAGAATTTTGGTTAATTTCATGTTGAATACCTGGCTGGAGGAGCACGGACCGCAGCTTAAGCTACATACCCCTTTAATTGATGCAAGTCTCTCCTATCCCCTAAGCCCTGCTGCCATTTCAACCAGTTATCTAATTGTTTTCTGAGTGTATTTTCTCTTCTGAAATAGAGAGCAAGGTCCCAGAGGGCAAGAACAAATTCTCTGTGATTGTTTTGTACCTTTCATAGGACCTCTAACAATCCTAAGCATTTTTTTTTGGTTGTATGTGATGGTAGATAGGCAGACCTGATATATCATAGACGTAAGAAACTCCCATTAAGTTACCTCTACTAACACTGATTAAGTGTTCTGCAATTTTTAGTCATTGCATACTGCTTCAGGATACCAGGAAGTTAAGTAACTTGCTAAGGGTCACATAGCCATAATATGTCAGAAGTAAGAGTTGAACCCAGTTATCTCTGATTCCAAGAACAGTCATGTTGCTTTTACATTAGTAAATGTTGGGGATATAACAGCTACTTAATAAATGTCGGGGGCAGGGAGGGTTGCATGTCCTGTTCTGTCCATCTTTGTTAGGAATGGAAATTCTGGTTTTGTTCCTCAGAAAAGACAAGATGTGGAATAGTTGTGTAGACTTATGTTCCTTCATGTGTGGGTGTAGAAAGGGTCAGTGCTGAAAAATCTGAAAAATTATTTCCCCCTCCCCTGCCCAAGTTACATAATTCACAGACTCTCAGAGGTATCAAGAATCAAATGGTATCTGAACAGGAAAAGAAAAGAATCTTTAACTATCAAATAAAGTTTTGATCACATACCAAATTCATTTTCTTTTCTTTTATCTAATTTCCATTTTGATGTCTCCAAAGCCATAAAATAATTTTTCCTTAAGAAATTATTTCTCTGCCAATTAACACCTTAAATTGTGATTAAACATTTACAAATGAAATGCCTCTCCTGGGAAGGAGAGCCATCTAGGGGCATATCAATCCTGCTAACACCTGGAGGTGTATAATGTATGTCACTTCATTATTTAAATTTAAAGTGTTTTTATTCATCTACATTTCTCAAGCAGTGCTGAGTATGTAGTAAGCACTTTATAAATGCTAATGGAATTGAATGTAGACCTACCTCTCCAGCCCCGAGTGCCAACCCCCCCAAAAATACTTGTCCATGCTATCTCTCCTGACAGAATGTAAGTCCCTTGAGGCAATACCTCACATTTATAAAAGCCCTTTAAGATGACTACTTTTGATCCTCACAACAACCCTGCAGTTTTGTTGTTGTTGTCCACCTGTGTCTGACTCTTCATGGTCAAATTTTAGGTTTTCTTGCAAAGATAGTGGAGCTAATATTTGTATAGCGCTGTACTATGTGCCAGGACTTATACTAACTGCTACATGTATTATCTCCTTTGATCCTGGGAGGCAGGTGCTATTATTATTATCTCCATTTTACAGATTAGGACACTGAGGCAAACAGAAGGTAAGTGATTTGCCCAGGGTCACACAGTGTCTGAGGCATTTGAATCTGTGTCATCCAGACTCCAGGCGGCGCTCTGTGCACTATGGTGCCACCTAGTGACCTCAAGCATGTCCAAATCTTTCTTTCCTTTCACTCTCATATTCTACTTTTCAATCATACTGATTTAGATTGTTTCCCTTCTATTGATCGTAATTTTCTTACAAGTAGGAATTGCGTCATTTGTCATTTTTTTAATATTGCCTCAAAGCACACTATGCCTTGAACATCATATTCATTCAATGCTTAGTAGTTAGAGAATTTCTATTTCAGTTATAAGTTAATAGCAGCAAATACTTACGTTCAAAGATTCATAAATTTATAGCTTGGAAGGATTGTAGAGGCCATAGAGTTCAACCCTATCATTTTGTCAATGAGAAAGCAGACAGAGACAATTTAAGGACTTGCCCAGGATCACAAAGTTAGTAAACGTCTCAGGGAGGATTTGAACCCAGGACCTTCCAATTCCAACTCCAGTGCCCTCTCTATTACTCCATGCTGCTTCTCAATTAATAGTTTTATTATTATTTGACCAGTAGTCTAAAAGAAAATTGTATTAGCCAAAAGTAAAAATTTAGGAAACCATGTTTTTCACTAAAAATTACCCACATTTGTGATTTTCAGCTTGGATCATGCATACATTTTATAAATTAAATATTCTTCTACCCAAAGCAGTGTGTAGACTTCCAAACTTTAGATTTTAAGTTTTTCAGTGATTGTGTACCAATTCTTTGTTCCAGGGTTTCATGCCAATGTCACACAGAGATTTCTTTTTAAGATTCGATTCTAAGGACCACTTATTTCTTTAGAACATATAAAATTGTATCACATCAACTAGTTGGTACCGTTTATAGTACCTCTTTGTTAAAGCCAAATTATTCAGAGAAATTGATGAAGTGATAAAGGGTCTGACTTGTAATGCTTCCACCGAGGGTTTTGCAGTCTTTGCCAAATGGCTGCTTCCTGTAGCAGAAATGATTAACTAGGGGGCCAAATTGTAGGCTGCTGTTTTTCCTTCAAACCAGCCACATATGGAAATATAATAAAAGGCACCTGCTGATGCTACCAGAAAGAACAGATACAGAAAAACTGATGATCTTCAATTTGCACATATCATTTATTACAGTTCCACCCTGCATCTTTAATAAATTAAGGCAGCATTCTATTACATTTCTGGATATCTCACATATGTGCATTTTTAAGCTCCACCACTGAGTGCCATCTTGCCCATATCATAGCTTATAGCTACAAAAAAATACCCCACAACACATTCCTAAGATCCCTATAGGGTCCTTTCCAATAAAATGGGGTTCAATCTGGTTGCATTTGTTATATATATGCTTTTAACACAAAATCACAAGGGTTGATGGTTCATTTAAGTAAATGCTAATGTGGGAACTGTACAGAAAAATTCTATGTCCATAGGCTGTCTGGAGACAAAGGCAAAAAAATGTTCCTTTAAGTGAATTTTGGGATTCTGTCCAGGAAACATTATTTTTTCCCCATGGGAACACATCTCCAAAATTGTGATGGATATCATAAACCAAATGATACCTTAGATTACCACGTAAAGGGATCAGATTTGCTTAAACACACATATACACAGACTTATATCTTGCTAATATGACTAGGCCTTTTAAATTAAAATCCATAATCTAATGTTCATAAGCAATGAGTAGCTATCTGGTAATAACCACCTCATATTGTAAAGCAATTTTAAAATGCTTTCATATCTCTTTTCTCCTTGGAACCTCATTACAATGAAGATACCTTAGAGTAGTGGAGAAAGCACTAGATTTGGAGTGAGACCTAGCATCAGATCCAATCTTTTCATACCTATTAGCTCTGTGACCCTGGGCAAGTCATCTGGAAAATGAGGAGAATGCCTCCCAGCTGTCTTGTAAGTTCTAGTGATATAAAGTATGTAAAGCACTTTGTAAGCTTCTTTGAATCTCAGATTCCTTATCAATGAAATAGTTAGCATTTGTTGCTGTTCATTCTTCATTTTTGAAGAGAACCAATGACATCATGTAGGTGATATCGTGGACTCCTGCTTGAATTGGATTTAAAGTGAGGCAGAGTTGCACAAGGTTGTCAGCCTCACTTTCTCCTCCAGAGTCATCAAAGTCCAGCAACAGGACAAAAGTCAGGATCACTGGTGATGGCCAGGGACACAGTGGATGACCCTGACATCTTTGATGTCTGACCAAGCTCTAAGCAATCCCTAGTACCTGCTTCAGCCGCCTTCATAGCCACAGAAACAATTTGTTCTCATCCATCCCTTAGCAGGGAGAAGTCTTCACATGTTAGGCAGAGACATCCCCCTATCTCACCAATGGGTCTAGAGCCTGACAGTTACCCTCAGCCTGGTGTAGTCTGTCTGCCAAGATGCTTTTACCCGGGTAAGGCTTCTGCACATGCTACAGTTCCTTGGAGTCACAGGTAAGAGTTGAGTGATATGTAGACACCAGAGATGAATGAGCAGCCCTGCAAGGGCTTGGCAAGCGCTCAAAGCAGAGGTGCTAGTCCTCCTGAACACCCCATACGCCCCAGTTAGCATTTATATAGCAATTTTAGGCTGACAAAGAGCTTTATAAATAGACTTTCATTTTTTCTTTGCAATAGCCCTTGTGCTTATTGTTATCCCCATTTTAGAGATGAGGAAATTAAGGCAGACTAAGGTTAAGTGATTTGCTCAAGGTCATTCAGATAGTAAGTGTCAGAGATTGGATTCAAATTCAGGTCTTCCAATCTCCAGGCTCAGAGTTTTATCAACTACAACACCTAGCTCCCTATGATAATATCCCCAAACCTATTGTGAGATTTAAATGAAATAATATGTGCAAAAGACTTTGTAAGCTTTTTTTTTTCAGCTGTGTTTTCTTTTTTTTTTTATGAGATTCTTTATTAAATTTTTTTGAGTTACATCTTTTCTCCCCGTCTTTCCCCCGCCCACCACCCCAAAACAGCCATCCCAGTATTTCCCCCCTCCCCCAGTC
>JAQQSU010014794.1:0-11329 GCA_028627135.1 Pseudochirops cupreus | reverse complement strand
GAGGGGGGAAGACATAGGAGAGAATAGATTGGGGGAGGGGGGATACACTGGGATGGCTGTTTTGGGGTGGTGGGTAGGGGAAAGATGGGGAGAAAATTTGTAACTGAAAAGTCTCACAGAAATGAATGATGTAAACTAAACTAAAATAAAATTTTAATTTAGAATGCAAAAAAAAATGAAGAGGGGAAACAGCCTTATAACAAATAAGAGTAATCAAAGTAAAACAAATGCACACAGTAGCCACATCCAAAAAATATTTGTCTGATTTTTGGACCTTACGTTTATCACTTCTCTGCCATTCAGTGAGTAAAGAGACTTCATCACAGGACCCTGAGAGATGTGGTTACACACTGCAGTGACCAGAGTTCTTAAATCTTACAAAGCTGTTTTTTTCTTTCTATTGCTCTCTTTAGAGAAATTGTTCTTCTGGTCTTGTTCACTCCAATCTCTATCAGTTTCCACTATCCAGGATTCTCATCTCTTTCATCATTTCTTATAGTGTGATAATATTCCATTATAGCCACATGACAGAATTTTTTAAAATCCCCCCTCATTCAGCATCAGCAAGTTGGTTTTGTTTGTGGCTATTCTGTTCCCCCTTAACTGTTACTCTTGATCCTCACTTGTTTCCTTGCTGAGTCTGATGTATTTCTAAAAACAATGTGTCCAACTCTCTTTGGCCATTTCATAGAAAAGTGGGATTCATGGCTTATCTGATGTTCAGTCAGTCCTTCCATCTCTTGCTCTGTGCTTTTGTACTATTCTTCTCACTCATACCAATTATGAGAAATTCAAAGTTCTACCCCCCTTTTCCCTCCTTTTGATACTAATGATTCCTTTAACACTTCTTTCTCTTTGACCTCTTTGTAGCCTCAGAATAAAACCAATCTAACCCCCAGGACCTCTGATTTTCTTAACTCCCTCAATAACCCTTAGAGACATTAACTTTCTGAAAGGGACACTTGTTTCTTTTCCCTCTTTTAGAACATTAGCCCTACATATTCATAAACTGTCCTTTTAGGTTTCTCTGGATCCTTGTGTTCCCATTTCAAAGTTCTTACTTAGTTCTGGTCTTTTCAACAGAAATGCATCAAATGAGCAGGTGGACTTCAGAAAAACCTAGAAAGCCTTACGCGATCTAATGCCAACTGAAGTGAGCAGAACTAGGAGAATACTGTACGAGGTAACAATATTGTTTGATGATCAACTATAATAGACTTAGCTCTTCTCAATAATACAATGATCCAAGACAGTTCCAAGAGACTCATAATGGAATATGCTATCCACATCCCGAAAAAGAACTATGGAGTCTGAATGCAGATCAAAGTATACTATTTTCTTTTCTTTTTTTTTTAATTTTAGTTTACATCATTCTTCCTCCCTTGTCACCCACCCCCACTGGAAGGACAAGCAATCAAATACAGGCTGAACATGTGTAATTACACAGAACCTCTCCACAGTGGGTTTGTTTTCTGTTTCTCCTGGCTTTCCTCTCTTTTCTTCTGTTTCTTCTTTCACAACATGACTAATGTGGAAATATGTTTACATGACTGCACATGTATAACCTATATCAGAGTGTTTGCTCTCTTGAGGAGAGGGGAATGAGAGGGAGAAAAAACTGCAACTCAAAATTTTATGAAAAAATGAATGTTGAAAACTGTCTTTACATGTAACTGGAGAAAATAAAATACTATTTTAAAAAAATGCATGAAAGTCTTCTATTTCCTTAAACATCCTTATGCTCCAATGTCTGATTATACTTGGCTTTTCAGGGTAAGTTATTCTTGGTTGTAAGCTCCTTTTGCCTTTTGGAATACTACTGTGTGATCCTTAACTGTAGTTCCTTGATACTTGAACTGCTTTTATGGATGCTTAGAATATTTTTTTCTTTGACATGGAAGATGTGGATTGTGGCTGTAACATTCATGAGATTTTTTTAAAGAAAGATGAGTGGAGTATTTTTATCTTAATTTCCCCTCTGACTCTCATGGCAATTTTTATTTATGATTTCAAGAAATATATTCTCTAGGTTTTTTAAATCATGGTTTTCAAGGATTCCAATGATTCTTAAACTATCTCTCTTTGACCTCTTTCCCAGCAAGAGACAGAAGTAATACATTCAAAAATTATTCATTCTGATCAACTTGCAGTTATTCCAGTGATGCAAGATACATTAGGAAAACAAGTTGCATTAGTCAGTAAAAATAATATACCCCAAATCACAAGACCATATCAATAGATATAAGGGGGAAAGCATTTGACAAAATAAAATACTCATTTATGTCTAAAACCCTAGAGATTAAGCATTCTTTTTTTTTTTGCTTTTTTTTGGGAGGGCAATTGGGGTTAAGTGACTTGTCCAAGGTCACACGGCTAGGTTTTGTGTTAGGTGTCTGAAGCCGGATTTGAACTCAGGTCCTCCTGACTCCAGGGCCAGTGCTCTATTCACTGTGCCACCTAGCCGCTCCTTGATTAAGCGTTCTTGATACTGTTGTGTGTCATGGATTCTTTCAGCAATTTAGTGAATTCTCTCGATTACTTAAATTGAAACACCATTATTAAAAAAAAAAAGTTCACAGACCCCAGATTAATAACCCTGCTATGGAATAGAAGAACAGAAACAGTCATTTTTAAAAGGTATCCAAAGTGTGGGAGAGTGTGTGTATGTGTGTGCGCACGTGCATGTGTGTGCATGTGTATAAAAAACAAGAGCATTTAACAATGAAACTAGGAGGACAAAAAGCAGGTAAAAATGGAAGAAAATCTGTCAATATTTCTATAATAAGCTTTTCTCCACCAATGACAATATAACTGTCACATTTAAGTCTACACCATCAGTGTCCTGTGTGTTACACAGAAAGGACCCTAAAGAAAATAAAGATGATAAGAACAGTTGTAGTCAACCCAATATACATACAAAGATGAGGTTCTTGAAGGAATACTACTTTGAGGGCCCTGATGGACTGATCTTTAAGAAATGTGAAAATGTGAAGGAAAAAGGGAAGCTTTCACAAACAGCATTCTACTGTAGACTCTAGCTTTACAATCATGCAATTATCTTAAACAGAGAGAGCAAACAAAATGATGCTGTGCTTATATGACTCACTAGAGCAAAATGTCACCTTAAAGGCACCTGTCACATATACATTAAAGTTACACAATACTCTGCGAAATCTCTTATGACAGAGATAACTTTGATAACTTGATCATAAATATTGGCCCAAGGGTATCACAAATGAACTTCAGCTTACTTCTACAGATTCTGTGCTTCTTTGACCAATAAGGATAGTATTGTAATATATGAGAAATAATTAGGACCTGAACTACTATGGTGACAATATAAATAGGAAGGAGTGAGTGGCTGTGAAGGATATTACTGAGGAATAATCAACAAGACTTGATCATTGTGTAGATGTAGGGTAGATTCACTACCCTTGAAGCAGCCCATTCCATCTTTAGCTAGTGCTAATTGTTAGGAAGATTTTCATGATATCAAGCCAAAATTTGTCTCTTTCTTGTCCCAGGGAGACAAGGAGGCAATAAAGGTGAAAGAAGAAGGCAGCTAAAGCTGGTGGAAAAGTCCAGAGAGTAAACAGCAGGAATCTGGCAGGGATCGTGGGGAAATGAGCAGAGAGTGGATTCTTGAAGAGACAAACTCTCAGAGGATGGCTGCAGAGTCCCTTGCTCCATATGTGTGAACTCTCCAGGCATGTTCACTGGTCACATGTCCTGTACGTGCCCCTTCCATTTGTGGTATAATAACCCTTGGGAAAGTATATCTCATCTATGTATCTTGTTAGTTTTTGTTGTCTGATTAAGGATCTGACTTTGAACTATTGCATTCACTGACTGATTCATAAAAGGAAACACAATAATGGGTACTTGTGAACCATAACTTTCAATGGGGTTTGACTTACAGAGTGCCATAAACCTTGGGTAAGTTTTCTTGTGACATTCATCTGAGCACAAGCCCTGGTGATACAAAAGAATCAAAGAATCTTAGAGCTAGAAGGGACCTCAGAGGTAATTTAGTACAATCCATACATGAACAGAAACACTATCCACAACCAATCTGAACAGGGGACGCCGAGCCTTTGATTGAAGCCCTTTAATGAGAGGGGGGGAATCCATTACCCTTATTACCATCTCCAACATCTACACAATGATCAAGTCTTGTTGATTATTCCTCAGTAATATCCTTCACAGCCACTCACTCCTTTCTATTTATATTGTCACCATAGTAGTACAGGTCCTAATTATTTCTCATATATTACAATACTATCCTTATTGGTCAAAGAAGCACAGAATCTAAGGGTTGGAAGACAGATCAATAGCCATCTAGTCACATATATACCTGAGAATTTCCCCTACCATATCCCCAATAATGCATCATTCAGCCTCTGCTTGAAGACTTTCACCATGGGGGAACTCACTACCCTTGAAGCAGCCCATTCCATCTTTAGCTAGTGCTAATTGTTAGGAAGATTTTCATGATATCAAGCCAAAATTTGTCTCTTTCTTGTCCCAGGGAGACAAGGAGGCAATAAAGGTGAAAGAAGAAGGCAGCTAAAGCTGGTGGAAAAGTCCAGAGAGTAAACAGCAGGAATCTGGCAGTGACAATTATAATTGCAAAGAGTAAAGAACAGGAATTAAGAACTCCCATGATGATTTGGCAGGATTTTTTCCCCTACAGTTTTGTCAGTGCCTTTTCTTTTTGCATCATAATACTCCTAGATATCAATTTCACCTCACCAATGAATGAACCTTACCTTGTTACAAAAACATACAGAAAAAAACAGTAAGTAAAACTGATCAACAAAGCATCTGTAGCTACATTCTGAACCTATAGCCTCCCACCTCTTTACTGAGAAGAACATAATGATATGGAATGCATAAGGGAGATACCAATTCTAATTGGCAGTTGATAATAAGGATAACATACAGGAATGGGGGTTCAAGCCAATGGCATTGGAGAGAAACTGTCACCCCTCAGAAGTACCTCAAAACTCGAGTTGGAATAAAGATGCCCCAGAGCTTATAAATTAGATAGGAGGGAAACGTGTTTCATCATCTCATTGGTTTTTCCAATTAATATAAGCTTGGTTGACTTCTAGTGGTGCTTTCATTATTGTATGTTTCTTTTCCTCCTAGTTCTAGAGGTATTTTGGAAAACGGAGTTCACATTCTTTTTCAAAACAAGAGCATTGAATAACAGTGTGCTTCAGGATATCACTTGTGTCTCAATAATCTAGTAGCCCAGCAGAGGGAAATCTTGAGTCAATATTCACAACACAGCAAGGAAGAGAAGTCTTTTTCATTTAACAGACACTGTTCAACTAAAGGGCTAGTGAAATTTCTCTATGATTACCTTGAGGAGAATCATCTTTTTCATGTGAGTCACCCTTATTTGTGTCTGTGATTGCCACAGTTCACCCAGTCACACAAGTTAGACCCTTTGGAACATTGAGTCTTCTTCCACTCCTTTGTCCATTTAATTGAATCAATCACCAAGTTATCTTAATTCTTCTTTTAAAATGTTTCTCTTTATTCTCACTTTTACCACCACCATCAGCTCAGATTAAGGTACTGAGATACTTCAGTCATCAGACTCTTCTTCTCTATTCCCACTGATACCACCATGACCCAGACTCTCATCATCTCATACCTAGATTACTGAATTAAGCTCCTGACTTCTCTCTCTGCCACCAATCATTCTAATCTACCCTGACTCTCCAGTGCCAGACTATCTGGTTTCCAAAAACATACTTTCATTATTACTCTTTCACTTACCTGGTTCAGGAACCTACAATGGTTTTCTATTACCAGTTAATCAAGCCTAAATAATAATAATAACAACAACAATAATAATAATAATAATAATAATAATAATAATAATGATATTCTAAACTCATCCTACCTCCCCAAATTTATTTTCCATTGTTCCCCAAAACAATCAGTTAAGGCCCATGCTTTTACTCTCCTTCACTGCCATTCTTCCCTCTCCCCCTCCCACAATGGTCCATCTAGGTCCAACTTAAACGAGAAAAAGGATCCCTGCAACAACACGGCCAGCACATCGTCATCATCATCTGCTGTAAGCTCTTCACTGAAGGGACACTCACCATTCACTGAGGGAGCCAGTTCACCTATGGCCAACTCTAATTATCAGGAAGTCTTTCCTAACATCAAATTTGAATTTGGCTCTATCTTCCACCCACTGCTTCCAGTTCTACCCTCTGGGGGCAAACTGAACAAATTCTAATCTTCTGTCCATATGATAGAAGTTCAAATACATTTAAAACAGACATCATGTCTCCCCTATGTTCTCTCTTTTCCAGGATGACATTTTCAGTTCTTTCCTTTTTTATTATCATTTATTTATTTATTTTAAACATTCTTTTATTTTTAAATTTCTAGTTCCAAAATCTCTCCCTCCCTCCCACCTCATACCTACCCACAGAGAAGGCAAAAAAAAGATATCAATTATATATGTGAAATCATACGAAACATATTTCTATATTAGCCATACTGTAAAACAAGCCAACAAAATTCAGAAACCAAGAAAATTATACTTCAAGTTTGCATTCAAGTTCATCAGCTCTCTCTGGAGGTGAACAGAATTTTTTCATCACAGGTCCTTTGGATCACTGTACTGATCAGAGTAGCCACATCTTTCACAGGTGATCATCATTACAACATTGCTATTACTGTCACAACAGTCTCCCAGTTCCTCTCACTTTACTTTGAACCAGTTCATATAAGTCTAACTATGCTTTGCTTTTTTTCTGAAACTGTCTCCATTATTTCTCATATTTCTTATAATGTATTATAATAGTATTCCATCCCAATCATATGCCATAACTTGTTGAGTCATTCTCTAATTGATGAGAATCTTCTCAATTTCCCAATTCTTTGCCACCACTAAAAAAGAGCTACTATAAATATTTTTTGTATATATAGGTCCTTTTCTTTTTTCTTTGATCTTTTTGGGAAGAGACCTAGTAGCAATATAAGGGGATCAACAGCTTTATAGCCCTTTGGGGAAAGTTCCAAATTGCTCTCCTGAATGGTTGGACCAGTTCACAACTACACCAAGAGTTTATAAGTGTACCTATTTTCCCTCATCCAGCACTTCTCATTTTTGATAGGTGTGAAGTTTTAATTTGAGTTTTTTAAATTTCTTTTAATTTGCCTTTCTCTAATCAATAATGATTTAGAGCATTTGTTGCACAGCTATAGATAGCTTTGATTTCTTTTTCTAAAAGCTGCCTGATTATACCTATTTATTAATTGGAGAATGGTTCTGATTTTTAAAAATCTGACTCAATTTCTTATATTTTTGAGAAATGAGGCCTTTATCAGAGAAATTTGCTGTAAATTTTTTTATATTACTTCATTGACCATGGTAGTTTATTTATTTATTTTTTTTACCAAAATGTAGTTTCCCTGATTATCTTTTTAAATTAGATTTTTGTCTTTGTTTTGTCTGAGATCATGACTGCTACCTTTGACTTTTTATTTTAGCTGAAGCTGATTCTGCTCCAGCCTTTTATTTTAACTTTGCATGTGTCTTTCTGTTTCAAGTGTGTCTGATGTAAGCAGTTGTATTCTGGTTTCTAATCCTCTTCTGTTTTATGGTGAGCTCAGCCTATTCACATTCACATAGGATTACTAACTGTGTATTTCCCTTCAGCCTATCTTCCCTTACTTTTTCTTCTCTCTTTTAATTCTGTCCCTCCTCAAAAGTCAGCTTTGTTTCTGATCATTGCCTCCCTTAATCCACTTTCCCTTTTATCATCTCCCATTTCTTTCTTTTATCCCCTCCCACTACTATTTCCACTTAGTGTAAGATAGATTTCCATATGCACACATACGTATATGCATGTATGTACATATTCTTCCCTCTTTGAACCAATTTCATTAAGTGAGGTTCAAGCATTGTGCTGCTACCACCATTTCCCCCTCAAGTATGAAAGCCCCTCCTTGCACACTTTTTTGTGAGAAAATTTTTCCCCTTCTACCTCTCCCTTCCTCCTTTTCCCAGTGTATCCCTTTTTCTCACCCTTTCATATTTTTTAAGATTATCCCAACATAATCAATTTGCACTCATGCCCTCTTTCTATGTAGACTCCTTTTAACTGCCATAATAATGATAAAATCCTTAGGAGTTATATTTATCATCCTCCCATATAGGAATGTAAATACTTTAACTTCATGAAGTCTCTTTCATGCTTATCTTTTCATGGGTCTCTTGAGCCTTGTGTTTGAATTCCAAATTTTTTTTCATTATCTGTTCTTTACTTCAAGAATGCTTGAAAGTCCTTTATTTCATTAAATATCCATTCCACCCTGAAGGATTACACTCACTTTTGCTGGGTAGGTTTTTCTTGCTTTTAGTCCTAGCTCCTTTGCCTTTTGGAATATCATATTCCAAGTCTTCTGCTTCTTTAATGTGGAAGCTGCTAAACTTTCTGTGAAGCTAACTTTGGTGTCATGATATCTGAATTGTTTCTTTCTGTCTGCTGGCAATATGTTCTCTTTGACCTGGGGGCTCTGGAATTTGCCTTTAATATTCCTGGGAATTTTCATTTTGGGATCTCTTTCAGGAGGTGACTGTTAGATTCTTCCATTTTCTATTTTACCCTCTGGTTCTAGAATACCAGGGCAGTTTTCCTTGATAATTTCTTGAAAGATGATGTCTAGGCTCCCGTTTTGGGTCATGCCTCTCAGGAAGCCCAATAATTCTTAATTTATCTCTCATCAGAGGATTCTGGGAATATGGCAAAGTAGGTAAGAAAATTCCAAGTTCTCAAGATTTTTCCCCAGAAAAGAACAACTCAGGGTGAACAAAGTACAGGTAAAAATAAATAAGAATAGGGGCACAACAGGTCTTTCTGGACAATTTGAGAAGATCAGAAGAAAAATCCAGGGATGAGGTTTGGTCCCTGTGAAGAATAAACACCTCCAGGCGAGGGTCCACTTTAACAACAAGTGGCAAGCCCTGGGGTGAGTTGGTTTGAGAGGCTATCTTGGCCCCAGTCACAGGAACTTTTACCCTGGGATAGTGAGGGTAGTTGGGTATCTGAGATAGGGAAGATAGAGTGAACTTCTGCTGAAAAGGAATGCCAGACCCAGCTGTGCTGTGAAGAGTAGACAGGCCACAAGGAACCAGCACAGGTCTGGTGAGTGTAGAAGCAGTGGGGCAGAAAGCCCCCAGCTATGGGCACTTACAGGATATTAGAGGTTTGGCTTGGGTTCTAGGCTACAGGGGAGAACTCTTTGAAGATATGGGGCAAGAAGGACCATCCCCCACATACCAGGGCTAGAGGTGATTACAAAAATTTAGCTATTACCACAAAAAACACACAGGTAAAGGAGAAAGAATCCAACCATAGAAAGTTATTATGGGAATAGAAAAGACTAGAGTTGATCTTCAGAGGAGAATACTGAAGTAAAGAAACCCTCTTCTACCCCAAAGGTTAATATCAAATGATCACCTGCCCAAAAAGAATTCATATAAGATCTTAAAAAGACTTTAAAAATCAAATGATGGAGATGGAGAAAAAAGTAATACTAAAAATAATCCAAGAAAAACAAGAAGGGTAGAACTTAAGGAAGAAAACGATACCTTGAAAATCAGAATTGGGCAGGGAGAAGCCAGTGAAATCATAAGAGATCAAGAAATGATTAACAAAATATGTATATTGAAAAAATAGAAGAGAAAGTGAAACATCTTTTAAGAAAAACAACAGGGATGGATAGGTGGCACAGAGAGTAGAGAACCGGGCCTGGAGTCCGGAGGATCTAAGTTCAAATCCGGCCTCAGACACTTAAAACTAGCCATGTGACCTTGGGCAAGTCACTTAACCCCAAATGCCCTACCTCCCCCCTCCAAAAAGAAAGCAAAACAAAATAAAACAGAACCAGATCTGGAGAACAGATGAAGCAGAGAAAATATAAAAATAATTGGACTAACTGAAAACTATGATCAAAAAAAGAATGTTGATACAATAATACAGGAAATAATTAAAGAAATTTATCCTGAAGCATTAGAACAAGGGGACAGGAATAGAAAAAAAAATTATTTGATCACGACTTAAAAGAGATCCTATGAAGAAAACTCATAGGAATATTATAGTCAAATTTTGAAACTCACAGATCAAGGATAAAATATTAAAAGCAACAAGAATAAAACAATTTAAATATGATGGTGCCACATTTATAATCACACAAGATCTAGCAGGGGAGACATTACAGGACCACAGGTCTTGGAACACTATATATCAAAACGCAAAAGAACTGGGGCTCTTGGCCAAAAATATCATACCCAGCAAAAGTAATCCTGAATGAAAAAAAAAAACTGGACATTTGATCAAATGTCAGACTTTCAAGACTTCATTTTAAAAAACTGAACTTAATGGGAGATCTGACATACAAGAGCCAAGAGAAACGTAAGGTACATACCAAAGATTGATTACATAAGGATTTTATAATGGATTCAGTAAGGACAGAACTTTTACCTTTTATATACGTAAAATGCAAAACTTACGTCTAAGATTCTTTTTTTTTTAGTGTTTTAAATTTTTTTTTTATTTTATTGTATGCCTTTTATTTTTTTTGAATGACTTGTTTATTTACTTTTAGTTTCCAAGATTCAGTTCCACAATCACTTGAGTTTCAGATTTTCTCCCCTCCCTTCCCCCCACCCCCCACGGTGGTGTGCAATCATGTATAGGATCTGCAAATACTTTCACACTGTACAACAGTTTGGTTATATAGAAGGGTTGTAACCTATGAGCAATCACTGGGAAAACAAAAAAGCAAAATCAAACATAAAAAGAACGATAGCATGTTATGCTTCAGTCTCCATTTAAACTGTAGTCTTTCTACATCTTTCTCTGAGTTTAGATATCTCCTTCCATCCTGAGGCTTGTAGAGTTGTCTTTTAGCTGTGTGTTGTTGAGGATAGTCCAGTTTATCAAGGTTGGTCATCATATGTACAATGTATCTGTGATCGTGTACAAGTTTTTCCTGGTTCTGCTCTTCTCACTTAGCATCAGTCCGTATAAGCCTCTCCAGGTAATTATGAAGTCCATCTACTTCCCATTTCTTATAGCACAATAGTATTCCATTACATTCATATACCATAGCTTGTTCAGCCATTCCCCAATTGATGGGCATCCCCTATATTTCCAGTTTTTTGCCACCACAAAGAGACCCGCAATAAGTATTTTTGTACATATGGGTCCTTTTCCCACTTCTGTGATCTCTTTGGGATATAATCCCAACAGTGGTATTGCTGGGTCAAAGGGTATGCAATTATTTATAG